>PVKA01029521.1:5862-28328 GCA_004027165.1 Ctenomys sociabilis
CACCTTAAAGACGGCGCTGGCTTCCGCCTTCCACCCCCACCTGGGGGTGGATGGTCTCCGTAGCAAACAACTTCTCGTTTGGCTAAGGCTAGGACTAGGGCGTTGCTTCCGTGTACCTGGACCTATCAGCTGTGCCCACGTGGCACTCCGGGGTTGGACGCCCACTGGTTCAAAGCCACGAGCGGGTTTCCCCTATGTTTGACTAAGATGGGAGACTAGAAGGAGGAAGCAAGAAAGCTAGCTAGCAGGGGAAGTAGATTGTATAGGGGTCCTGAATAAACCGCGGAAAGAAGAGCTGGTTGTCGCGTCTTCCTTGCCGGCCGAGGTTGCGCGCGACAACTATTATATATCCTAAACATGTACTAATTAAAAAAGTACCTAAGGAAACAAAACATACTGACATTTTGTTTGTTTGTGATAGGATCTCACTTTGTGGCCTTCTCGTGGCAATCTTCTTGCTTTTGCCTCCTTGAATGTTGGGATTACCGGCATGTGCCACCATGACAGGCCATATTAACTTTTTTTCTTTTTGGAAATGGGGTCTTGCTATGTATGTAGCTCAGCTTGGCCTCAAACAATAATTCTTCTGGCTTAGTCTCTTCAGTACTAGTATTACAGGTGTGCAACACCATACTCAACTCATACTGACATTTTTAAAGGACAAAAATTACCCCATAATTTAATCACCAGGTAGTATAGCATTATTAAAAAAAAAAAAATCTGCTGGCAAAGCATTTGTTTGAGATGAGTTTAATAATTCACATTTGCTTGTTTCTCATGAGTAATATGGGCACCTTAAATTAACGCTAATACTCAGCAGATCATCACACAAACACACAAAAAACACCTGTATTACATACACAGCAAGCACAATCCTAGCAAGAATAGCTAGCAGCTTTAAAAATCTTTTGAATTAAACACAATCTGGAGCTTTGCAAAACAAATAATAATGACCAGGACCCAGAAGAAATGCCTACACAGGTCATCACCTCTAATATTCAAGGCCCACTGCAGTACCTGTTTCTTCTACCACCCTTGGTCTATGCTGCCTTAAGTGAATAACCTTCCCACTCCATTGAGTGATAAGAACTCCATCAGAGCCAGGATGGTGGTGCATACCTATAATCCCAGCACTCAAAGGCTGAGGCAGAAGAATTATTGTGAATTTGAGGCCAGCCTGGTCTACAAAGTGAGTTCAAGGCCAGCATGAACTGCATAGTGAGACCCTGTCTCAAAAAGGCCAAAAATAAATAAACAAACAAAGCATTCCATCAAGTGGGCAGCTCTATAAGGTACTATATGCTGTCAGAGCAACACTCAGTCAGCCAGGTCACAAAAGCAAAGCTATCTACAGTGATGAAGACAAACCTAGTGTTTTCTTTCTCAGGCAATTAAAGGTTGGGAACTTTTATGAATAAAAGTTCTGGAATTTAGAAAGCTTCCCCATAGCTGGTAACATGAAGCAACAAGCTCTTAGAAGATGAAATTGTTGGAGAAATGCCCTGGGGGAACATAAGATGGGGCTGAATTCCTTCAGAGATTCTCAGTACAAAGTGCATAAAGTTTCCAGGACAAGTTTCAAGTTTATCTTTTAATAGCAGCAAATAAGAAAATATCAAGGTAAAATTAAATCAAAACTTAAAATCTATTAAAAAGATTTCTCTCTAGATCACAGGTATACTTTACAGGTTAACTCATACACTACTTTTCAAACAAGTAAAAATGTCATTGAAGGTTACCTTGGTTAACTCCTAAGCTAGAAAGTTTCCTAAAACAAAGTGTTTTATATAACTCTGTATTAATAACTGTGAATATGGCAGTTCTCCCAGGGAATAAAATGTGCCTTTACAAATATATATATTTAATATTTTAATGCTAATATTTGCAAATTATATCATAATATATTTAGAATATATAAATAACTCAGAAATACAAACTAACCCAGCTGAGAAAATGAGCTAAGAATCTGAAAAGAAACACTTCTCTAAAGGAAGACACAGAAATGGTCAGTAAGCATATGAAAAGCACAGAGAAAGCAAATTAAAACACAATGACAGGCTGGGGAGATAGCTCAGCAGTCTAAGCACCTGCTTTGCAAGTGCAAGGACTCAGGTTTAATCCCAAATAACACAAATACCACATGCCACCCGGCCTGGAACCTCAGACACATAATACCGCCACTGACCTGGGTGTGGTGGTGCATGCCTATAATCCCAGCACTGGGGAGGCTGAGAAAGGAGGATCACAAGACTGAGCTGTGGCAGTGAGACCTTGTACCAAATAAATAAACAAACAAATAATTAAATGATTTTTTAAATTAAATAACCAAAATGACATCACTGCATAGCTAGCAAGACAGATATGATCAAAGATAATAAGGGCAGACACAGTGGTATATGTCTGTAGTTCTGGGATTTGGGCAGCTGAGAAAGGAGGATCCCAAATTCAAATACAACCTGGACATATACTATTAAGACTCTGGTAAGACTACGTAAGACCCTGTCTCAAATAAAATGTTTAGGTCTACAGGTGTAGCTCTGTGTCATGAATGATCATGGGTTCAATTACCAGTAAAGGAGAAGAAAGAACAGAGAGGAGGTAAAGATACTGAAAATAGATGTGAAAATTTTAGCCCTCATATGCTACCACAGTGGGAATGTAAAATGGGGTACCCACTTTTGAAAGAGTCTAACAACTTCCCAAAAAGTGCAATAGTTCCACACTCTACATAATGACAAAATCATGTATCTGTATAAAACTAGGCAATGAATATTCATAGCACCATTTTTTGTTTTGTTTTATTTTTTTGAGGCAGTGGCTCAGCACTTAGGCTAGCTTCAAACTCTATGTATGTAGCCCATGCTGGCCTGGAACTCAGGTGATCACCCTGCCTTAGTCTCCCTAGTGCTAGGATTATAGGTTTATATCACTACACCTGGCAGCATCATTATTTTTAACGGCTCCAAAAGTATAAGCAATTCAATTTTTTCATATGATGAACTGATATACAATCTTTTGGGAATAAAACTAAATAAAGTACTGATGTTACAACATGAATGAAATCTGAAAACATGCTAACTGGTGAAAAAACATAATCAAAATGATTATATGCTGTATGCTTTCTTTCATAAAAGATGTCCAGAACAACAAATCTATAAGACAGTAAAGGTTACTTAAGGTCAGGGAAAGAGGTGGTACTGCTGTAAGACACAGGGTTACTGTTAATGCTGTCAACAGTTATCTGATTCTGTTAGTTTACTAAAAAGCTCTGAACTGCACTATCTAGGATCAGTAGTGGTGAACCTATGGCACACTTGCCACAGTCAGCTGTTTGTTACCAGCAAAAACTCTTAAAAGGCTTGTCATCACTGCTCTAGATGTATAAAATGGACAGTCTGTGAACATTTCAAAGCAGTTTTACTTAACTTTACAATAAGTCCCTGACTTATAAACATCTGACTTGCAAACTTGCAAAGGCATAGTGTGTAAGACTCACTTTGTCAGATACAGACAAATCCAACTTATGAACATTTTGCTAGGACAGAACTCATTCATCAGTCAGGGACTTCCTGTACTTTATTTTATCATCATCATCACCATCATCACCATCATCATCTTCAGTATTTGGCAATGTTATGGTTTGTTGAGTTGTCCCCCGAAAGCATCATGCAGTCATGCAGTCTAGGGCAGGCTTCTAGACTCTGTGATTAACTCATGATCTACTGGGATTATGGGTGTGAGTGCTGCTAGGATTATGGGTGTGAGTACTATATCCAGCCTGTTTGGATAGCCTGAATGCAACATAAGGGAGACAAACTTGCTTTCTGTGGCTATTATTGCTACTAATCCTCCCTTTTACTCTTGTTTTGCTTTTTTCTCACCTCCATGAACTGCCGCCCTTTGTCATGTGCCAGTCTGCCTTGAACCCAGCCGAGTACGGACTAAAACCTCCACAAACTGTGAGATAAACCTTCCTTCATTCTGGGCATCAAGAACTTTGTCCCAGCAAGGAGAGAAGAGTAACTGAGACAGGCAATGAACCAAGAGCCTTCTGCATGTTAACCCTCAACCTAATATGGTATTTTTTTAAAAAACATTTAAGATTACAAAGTACAACAAATCTAATAGTAACTTAATTTTATTTTACCTAACCTCTGAGATGTAACTGCTCTTTTAAAGTAACTCACATAAATTCCATCACCTGACCCAGCTCACTCCTCATAGACAATAAAAGTGTATGTTTACTGCCACATTTTCTGAACTATTCCAGATGCAATTTGGGGCTGAATTTCGCCAATCAATCTAGTTTAACTAGGACTCAACTGTTCTGAATAGCTGCATCTCTTCAGTCATTTTAAATGAAAGAATTTTAGACTGCAAAAATATTATTTAAGCTGGCAATCTTAACTTCAGAGCTCATGTTGCCTCCAGTTTAGTCCTCTTTCATTTCTGACTAATGGCCAAATTCCTGGTACTAAAACTTATCCCTGAGAATCTACTGGGTTTCTATCATTATGAAGCCAACCTTGAAAAGCAGTTTCCCATAAAGAAACAGGATACAGAGATACAGCTCACAACATATCAATCTGTCATACTTTGATTAATATCTTATTAATGAAAGAAAAATCTTAGTAATGGCTCTATGCTGTTTTTAGGGCCAATTTGAACTCCTTAATAGGACACAGAAGGTCACCCCAAACTTTCTTTCCCCAACCTCATTGTTACCTCTTCTCCTCCACATTGTGTTCTTCCTGCCTCACTGCAAGGCCTGGGACAGGCAGCTATCTCTACCTACCCCTCTGATCTAAGCAGTGTACTTCATCAATGGTTGCTTCCTACTTTATAACTCTCCTACCTCCTATTAATACTATACATGTCTTGCCTCACTATACTGTGAGACCTCTAAACACAATAATTTCATTTTGCCTATGTTTTCAAGAAAAATAAATACCATTTAAAATAAATGTACATGTGAGGGGGTAATTATTACGACTATTCACTGAAATTCCTAGGAAAATGTTTATTTAAAATGTTTATTGAATGAATGCAGTGTTATTTAAATTGTATAGAACCACAAAAGGCAAAAAAGTCACAAAATAAAGACAAGAACTTAATTTATACAAAGGTCAGGTATGAAGAAGACCTGCTATGGGAAAATGAAAAAATTTGTTTTTTAAAAATAGTCTCTATATGACATGCTGGGGGGAGGCCATGTGATCTCATTTTAAAAATGACTTAAAAGATAATAAATGCTACAATAAATTATATCAATCTAGAAAACAAACTCAAATTATAATTCAAATTTTGTTTTTGAAATACTGAGTTTAAGAGGCATAACCTAAATAGCTAAATCTAAATAAGACATGTCTTACTATATGCCACCTGGTTCTCCCCTTAAAGGTCATCTCTAACATGACCTTTAATCTTCACAATAACATTATCTGTTGTTCTTTTTTTTAAATGACAGGTTCTCTCACTATGTAGTTCAAGTTCTCCCAGACTCAGTATATAGCTCAGGTTGGCATTGAACTCAAGGGGATCCTCCTCCCTCAAGCCTCCTAAGTTCTGAGATTATAGATGTGTGCCAAAAGCCCAGCTCATATTAACACTTTTTTTTTTTTTTGGTGGAACCAGGGATTGAACTCAGACACTTGCGCTTGCCCGGGAAGCACTTATTCTACTGAGCCATCTCCCTGGCCCCATTATTAACATTCTTGAAGAACAAAAAGATCATTTCATCTTAAATCACCAGATATTTAAAAAGGGATTTTTTTTGTTTTGGTACTGAAAATCAAATTCACAACCTCAGGCTTGCCAGGCAAATGGTGAGCTGTATCCCCAGCCCTACAAAAGGGAAAGCAGTACAGTACTTTTTTTGTTTGTTTCTGCAAATATTGTAAAAATTATGCAGCTGACTTAATGTATATATATTTAAGAGCTTTTTAAGTAAAAAAAAAATTGCTTCAGCCTAGTTTCATCATAGTGAAACATAGAATCTGGAGATTAGAACATAGGAGATGAACAAATGTGTGCCTCTTCAATAATTCAATTCTCTGAAGCATGACTCTAGCACCAATGGTACATTCAATGTTGCACTAGGTACAATGAGCAATAGTGAAAGGATGAGTAAGTAGGAAGAGTGATTAAATTTTTAAAAATACTACCTTAGATATTATTTTTTCCTAGATGTATTTTTAATAAAAAGATAAGCCATTCTTTTTCAATGAGTTAAGACTAATTCCTAGCTTAAATAAGGTAATACTATCTTTCTTAAGTTCTCTCTCCATACAGACATTTTAACAAAGCATAGACAAGAAAGCTGAGTCTTTATTAACCTAGTTTTGGTCCAGTGGGAACAACCTAAAATATGTTATAGTCAATTCAAAGTGCTATTATCTGAGGGTTTTTAGTAAAGTCTTCTGGGCAATGAGACTTTAAACTTCTAAAATGGTTTAAACAGTAAAAAACCAAACACATATACACAAAACTTTAAAGACAATAAAATTCTGACCTAGGTCTTTTTCTCTTTCAATGTTATGCTCCCCCAGGCATGTGAAAGCATGAGAGAGCATGTGAAATACTGGTATACGTAGGGATTCAATTAGTGTCAATCCAGTCATTGTCCCTATCATAAATGCTTATCTCATGGAAAAAATAAGCCTACACAATCCAAAAACCATTAAGTCTTATACAAAGATAAAAATGGCAAATCTTGGCTCTATATATCTTACAAACTTTTCTGGTGGTTTTCATTACCTCTTCTTTTAGTGCATGTTTCCTCTGTTCCAAACAGATCTCTTTAGCTCTCATCATCTGTAAAGTCTCTTTGGAAACTGCATATTGGAGTTTTTCCATTCGTTCAGCAGCTGCTGCCCATGATGCTTTGCCAAATTTCTTCTGATCTGCTCGCATTCGATCGTAGACAGCTATTAATAATAATTTTGAAGTGATATTAAGACATAATACATGGGCTGGGGAGATATCTCAGTAGAATAAGCGCTTGCCTGGCAAGCGCAAGGTCCTGGGTTCAACCACCGGTACCACAAAAAAATAAAAAAAGACATTAATACAACTTGATGCTAAAGAACTAAAAAAAAAACTTTGATTCACTGACTATACAAATTTTATCTCCATGATAAGTCACCTATATAACATCTCTAAAATATAATTCAAAGGTAACATACATTCTAACATTTTAGTTCATCCTTAGAAATAATGTTCTGTATATGAAACTGGATTATCTGAATAGTTTTGAATATTTTTAGAAATACTTTCATATACTCAGTGCTATTAACTTCCAAGAGATTTACAAAAATTTATTCTACAAAGACTTTATGCTTTCTTTTTGGTATGTCAAATGAAATAATTCAAGATTAAAAACACTCAACTGGGTATAGTGGCACATGCTTATAATCCCAGGACTTGGTTGCTGCAAATTTAAGGCAGCCTGGGCAACCTTAACTACAAAACATCGTGAGATTCTTTTAAGAAAACAAACAAATAAAAAAACAAAAAACAAAAAACACTCAAATCTACATTCCAACTGTTATCATTCTGTTTTCGTCCAACTTAATAATTTGACAGAGGAAAATACATCAATATCACCATGACATGCGTCATCATTATGCCCAATTATAATAATTGACACACTTCAATTAGCATAAAAGAAACAGGGAATTAGATTAATACCAAATGGGACATATTCACTGGTAATTTATATTCTCAAAAGTAATAATTAGGGTCAAGACTAAAGTTAGGCAGCACAGCTCCTGCATGGCAAGCATGAGGTCCTGAGTTTGATTTTTGTGCAAATAAAATAAAATATTTGTACTGCTACTATACTCCAACCATCTTTTATAAGGAAGAAGAGTTCAGGAACCTTTTATAAAATGCAACCCCTCTCAACAATAATGCATCTACATGCTTAAAAATCGAAATGTATAACTAGTTCTTTGTGCTGAGCTCTCTCTCAGATCTAGCTATTCTTGGGCTCAATGCCCTTGAGGGAAAGAAGAAGGAAAAATATAGCACTTTACCAGAGAACTACAAATGCAGTTTCAAGGAGAAACTAATAGGAACCTGAATGTCTCTCCCACTTCACCTAACAACACTGATCCAACAAAGGAGTTTATTTTTTTTTTCTTCTCATGTACAGATCATCATGACTATCAATACTGATGTATTCTTTCAAAGTACTTTTAGTCTAATTTACCCAGCAACCCCAGAGATAAGGCAAAACATGTATTATCAACACCTGCTGTATAAGAAAATGAGTTCTGGCAACTTAAAAGAAGGATGTGATGCAGTGTAAAGCTGCTTATATCCCTAGTTTATTATTGGATAACATGTGTCTAGTGATAGCATTGAGCCAAACCCCCTCCATAGTGCTCCAAACTGCAGGGCTGGGTCTGTAGGGTCTGGTTCAGTTTTGGGCTATTACCTACTATATCACCTCCTCTATACCTTGCCTGTCCAGTATTTTTGGATGAAACATTCTCATAGTTAATTATTATTTGTTTCATTTGAAATTATTTTTAAGTAGCTTAAGATTATGAAATTATTACATTATGAAACGTCTGCAATGTATTAATTTATTGAATCTGTCCTGTTGTCTTGAAACTGCCTCATTGCTATTTGTTCTTCAATTAAATAAATAAATAAATAAATAAAGGCATTACAATCTGTGCATGAGGAATGTTTGAATAGCCCTAGAAAAGTGTGGAGAGTGGCTGACCCTGGAAATTGACCACAGCCAGCTTCAAGAACATGGTACCTGGAACAAGTCAGGGTCCTGAGTTCAATCCCCAGTACCGGAAAAAAAACTAAATAAAAGAACACAGTACCTGAGGCAAATCACATGAATAAACTGAAATTACTCTAGTCTCAAGAACACAGAATTGCCAGAGACAGGCACAGACAGGCAACATGGATAAGCTAATTAGGCGGAGAAGTTTCATGTGATATTCAACCTTCCAAGTGTACAAATGCACTGCAGCAGTAGGAGCCCTCTCCTTCACTTCCTCTCCTATCAGGAGAAAGGGCTCTACATGGCCTCAGTTTTCTGTGTTTCTATCCTCGTCAAAAATTTTCTCCATCCTCTCACAGTTCTTACCCTGGGAACAGGAAAACCCATGGAAGATAGAATGGAAAAGTACTAAAACACTTTTTTCTCATTGCTGACAAGAATGAAGGTTCTTATAACCATTACTAGGGCAACAATGATGCTAAGGTAATGATGCTTAAAAGGTAGCAGGTTAAATCTATTTTTAAAACACAACATTCTAACACACATCTTTGTCAGGCCTATTTAAGGTGTATAGTTTTTTGTTTGCTTTTGATACTGAGTCTCCCCCTATGTAGTTTGGGCTAGCCTTGATTTTACTAGGTATTCCAGTGAACTCCAAGGGATTTCCTCCCTTAACCTCCCTCTTGCTGGGATTACAAATGTTTACTACCACTGCTGCCTAACTTGGGTGTTTTTAGTAATTTGTAACATACTAAAATTAGGCTTTATCTAGCTTTGTAGAATAAAATGTAAAGGCCTGTTTTACTCCTCCCTCTAAAGAGAAAACAAAAATGTTCTCTAATTGAGGCATAAGGAAGACCTTTATTCTCCCAAGTTTAAAGACCTGTCAAGACCACTCATTCTGTTTCTTCTGCATGGGAGAGCAGGAATAAGCTCAGAAAAGAAAAGCAAAAAAAGTCAAATTAGCTAGCTCTTTTTATTCAGGGACAAATTCTTACTGTAAGATAAAAATTCTAAAATAATTTTGATGAGACATGTAGAATTCTACAATGATACTTACCATAGAGAAATTTTTTCCTATAATAATTTGTACTCATAATACAGATGCCTTGAGGATACAGCTCAGAGAGAGAAAGAAAGGGAGAGAGGAGGGAGAGAAAAGAAGATATCCACAAAACTGACTTTACAAGCAACACAGCTTTCATCAAGACATAAAGTTGCTTAAAAGATGTTATCCTTTATATTTTTTCATTTTTATGTTTTATTTTAAAAAATTATCATATAGCTCTATGATAAATAACTAGAATTTGCTGCTCACATGTAAATGAATTGTTAACTCTACAGAATCATATTCTAGGATGTACATCGGTAAGTCCTGGGGAATTCTGCATCTTCACTACACCCTGGTATTGTTAGTATTTTATTTAGTCATTTCACTTTGTGCACAGTAGCATCCAGCTTATTAAGGTTTTAATCAGCATTTCTACAATGAGCAATAATGTTGAATTTACTTCCCTATGCTTATTTGCTGATTTCCCATCTGTTAATGGGAGTGTTATCATTCGGTTTAGAGTTCTTCATATACCCGATACAGGATTTTTTGTTTTGTTTTTGGGGAGTGCCAGATAAGTGATTTGCACATATTCTGTCATGATTTCTTTTGGTATCAGGCAGAGTAAATTTTGATGAAATTGATATTTTATTATCATTTCTTGTTTATAGTCTATGCTCTTTATCATTTTTATGTTTTTTTCCAGTTTGTATCATTACTAAGACTTTTCTGCCTAACAGTTTTTACATAAATTTACAACCCTAAGAAAGATTTTCATGTTTGCTTCTGAAATTTTGTCATTTTAACATTATGTATTTGGATCTATGATCTATTCTGATCTCAAAGGTTTGAGGTTTAGGTTGAGGCTTTTTTTTTTTTTGCATACCAATAGCTAATCATCTGAATTATTTCTTGTTGCTCTTTTTTTGAAATTTGTATTTATTTATTTTGGGGGGGCACCAGGGATTGAACTCAAGACCTTACGCTTGCTAAGCAAGCACTTCTTCTATTTAGGGGCCCTTCCTATTGCTCTCTACCTTGCTTCATCAATTAATGACTACGTTAATGGATTAAAACACTACATTTGTATCTACTTCCATGCCCCCTATTCTCTTTCACTGAATTAAAAGAATAGGTGCATGTCTGTATGTCCTTAAAAATGACTGAAATGCCACATCTTAATTTGCTAATAATGGTCTGTAATTACTGGGATAAAAGATCTTTATATATTTTTCTATATAATTCTTCTGAACATAAATAAAGCACTTCAGCTCCGAAATGCCAAAGAAAAATTTTACTGAAAAACTTACCTTTTTGAGCTTTAGCTGTTATTTCAAAATATTTGACAGTAAGATCCTGAATAGACAATACGGCCATGTGAGCTTTCCGCTGCCAATCAGCATCTTCTTTTTGTAGACTCTCTATTCTTCGGGGTCCGAGATAATCATTCTCCATAGATATCTTTAGAAAGAAAATGTGAAAAATAAGTTTATTTCTAAGCTGGGTGTGGTAACATATCTGTAATTACAGCCACTTGGGAAGTTGATGTAAAAAATGAGCAAATTTGAGTCAGCTGGGTAATGCAGTGACACCCTGTCTCACAAATATAATTTAAACCGGGGCTAGGCATCTGATTCTTGACACAGGGGCAAAAACATACATTTTTAACAGTGTTGGGAAACTTGGGTTATCCATATGTCAAAGTTGAGACACCCCAGACAAGCCTGCCCCACAATACCCCAGTGCCCCTGCCCCCAAGCCTGCCGATCGAGTGAGAATTTTTGTGACTCTCCCGGGACCCTATCCATGTGAGCCAGGTTGCGTGAGTGTGTGGGATAGCCCTTGGTTTCTCCATGCACGCCACGCCATCCGGAGCCCCGGAGCCCCGGCCCCCAAGACCTCCGAGCAAGCAATTGGCCTGAGATACTCCAGACTAGCCTGCCCCGAAACTCCCCGGAGCCTCTCCCCCAAGCCCATAGAGCGAGTGAAAATTTTGGCGACTCTCCCAGTACCCTATCCATTTGAGTCCAAGTCCCGTTTGCTGAGTGTGTGGGAGAGCTTCTGCGCTCCCCTGTGCTTCCTAGACCAGGGACACAATGGAGGGGAACCACAGGCTCACAGTTGTACCAGAAAGGCTACAGCAAAAATAAACTGAACACAACAGCTAGATACTGGATAACCTTAAACTTAATAGACTGGCACCCAAATCTCATTATGCGCTAAGGTTGTAACTGCACCAAAGCTCTACACCAAAGGGGAGAGGCCAGTACTACACAAAATGACAAAGACAAGGAGCAAAAGGAACTCTCAGGCCTTGAGCCCACCAATAAATGCAGAGGACACTAGCTCAGCTGAAATGAATGAATTGACAGAGGAACTCAGACCACAACGCCTGAAATAAAAAACTAAATTTTTTAATACATAGCATCTGAAGTAATGAATCAAATCCAGAAATGTATGGGGAAAACGCAATGCCCACCCAGAACAAGTGCAGAGAACACTATTCCAGCTGAAAAGTATGAATTAACAGCGTCACAAGCAAAGAAACAACAGCAGAAAGGTAAACAGGAACTCAGCACAGAAATAATTTCTGAAATAAAAAAAGGAAATCTTCAAAATCATAGCATCTGAAGTACAGAATCAATTCTGGAAATATATAGAGGAAATCCAATTTGGAAAAAAACTCTGCAGTAAAAGAATAGCTACCTTTAAAGAAGACATTGATTAAAAAAAAAAAAAATAGAGGAAATCAGAAATATGAAGGATTCCTGGAATGAGCAATACAAAAAAGAAATAGATTGCATGAAGCAGAGTCAAAGAGATATGGAAGACCTTAAAATCTCAATCATGAGTCTAAAAAACTGTTTGAGTGAAAGTGAAGATACTTTTAGATCTTGAAGATGCTGGTACAGCTAGTGAACAGGTGAGAATGGATCTCTTAAAAACAACGAGGATGCAGGAAAAAATAATCCATTACCTGCAAGATGTTGTCAAGATGAACAATGTGAGATTAATAGGCATCAATGAGAAAGAAGTCAATACAAGTGATATAAAAAGAATATGGGCAGAAGTAACAGCAGAAAACTTCCCAAATATGAGGAGACAATCTAACATTCAGGTAACCGAAGCCTACAGAACACCAAATAACTTCAACCCTACTAAAGATACACCAAGACATATAATAGTCAAGATCCCAGAAATGCAACACAAGAATAATATACTGAACACTGCTAGAGAAAAGACGCAGATCACATTAAAAGGAAAACCCATCAGAATTACAGCCAACTTCTCTACACAAACAATGAAGGCAAGGAGAGCATGGAGCAGAGTTCTTCAAGTCCTGTGTGAAAACAAATTCCAGCCCAGACTATTATACCCTGCAAAACCCTCCTTCAAGTTTGATGGAGAAAGAAGTGAAATACCTCCATGACAAATAACAACTAAAGAATTTCATGACAAAGCCATCCTACACAGGCTGCTGAAAGATGTTTTAGAGAGACCACAATGACCAGAACTCCACAAATGAGAACAGAAGGAACCCACTAAACAGGACAGACAATTAAACACAGGATATAAAGGAATAAACAACAGTAGGTAAATATGACAAACATAAGTCAACACATTTCAATTATAACCATCAATGTAAATGGACTCAATTCACCAATTAAAAGAAATAAACTGGCACAGTGGATTAGGAAACAAAATCCAACAATATGCTGTAAACAAGAAGCAACCTTAACTCAAAGAGAGGTTCACAGACTTAAAGTCAAAGGATGGAAAATAATACTACATGCCCCAACACCTCAAAAAAAGCAGGAGTAGCAATTCTGTTCTCAGACAGTCTCAACTTCAAACCAAGAAGTATCAAATGACACAAAGAAGACCACTGTATATTGGTTAGGGGAAAAATTCAAGAGCAAGAGGTAACACTCATAAATATCTATGCACCAAATGCAGGAACACCCAACTATGTAGTAAGACAAATCTTAATAGACATGAAAAATCTAATATCCAAGACCACAATCTTAACCGGAGTCCTTAAAACCCCCTACATCAAAAAGATAGGTCAACGAGACAAAAAATTAGCAAGGAAGTAGCACAAGTGAACCAGAGCGTGGAACAAATAGACCTGGTAGACATATACAGAGTGTTCCACCCAATCACGCTGAATACACATTTTTTTCAGCTGCACATGGGTCATTCTCCATAATAGACCACATACTAGTCCAGAGGCCATGCTTAAGTGTATGCAAGAACACAGAAATTATGCCATGCATATTATCTGACCACAGTACAATGAAACTGGAAATGACAAAAGAAACCAGAAAAACCCGCTAAATACATGGAAATTAAACAACACCCTACTCAGCGATCAATGGGTCACAGATGAAATTAAACAAGAAATTCAACAATATCTATAATTCAATGAAAACTCAACCACAACTTACCGAAATTTATGGGATGCGATGAAAGCAATTCTCTTGGGAAAAATCATAGCTATGAACTCACACATTAGGAAGAGAACGGGAACAAATAAACATCCTAATGTTGCACCTCTAACATCTAGAAAAGGAAGACCAAACCAAATCCAGAACCCAAAGACTAGAAGAAATCATAAAGATTAGAGCAGAAATTAATTCAATTGAGATGAAGAAAACAGTTCAAAGAATCCACAAATCAAAAAGTTGGTTCTTTGAAAGACTAAATAAAATTGAAAAGCCCCTAGCTAACCTCATCAAAAAGAGGAAAGAAAAAATTCAAATACAAGCAATAAGGAATGAAAAGTTGAAATCACCACAGACCCAGTGGAAATTCAGAAGATTATCAATAACTACTTCAAAAATATTTTACGCTCACAGAATAGAAGACACAGAAAAAATAGATTCCTCGAATAGGTACAACTTACCAAAACTGAATTGAGAAGATACAACAACTCTCAATAAGTCAATAACAGCCAATGAAATACGAAACGTAATAAAAAGCCTGCCGACAAAGAAAAGTCCAGGTCCTGATGGATTCACAGCTGAATTCTACAAGAAATTTATAGACGATATAATGCCTACACTCCTCAAAACTTCAATGAAATTGACAGCAAAGCATTCCTCCCAAAATCATTCTAGGGAAAGACACAACCAAAAAGGAGAACTACAGGCCAATCTCCCTCATGAACATACATGCAAAAATCCTCAATAAAATTCTAGCAAACAGAATACAGCAAATCATCAGGAAGATCATACACCATGACCAGGAAGGATTCATCCCAGAGATGAAAGGATGGTTCAATATTCAAAAATCTATAAATGTAATGTACAATATTAATAGACTGAAATCTAAAAACCAAATGACCATCTCAATGCAGAAAAAACTTTTGACATAGTCTAACGTACATTCATGTCTAAAAGCCCTACAGAAAATTGGAATAGAGGTCCTCTTCCTCAATTTGATAAAAGCCATCTATGACAGCTCAACGGCTAATATAATTATAAACGGGGAAAAACTGCAATCTTTCAGTCTTAAAACAGGTACAAGACAAGGATGTCCTCTATCACCCTTCCTATTCAACATAGTTTTGGAATCATTAGCAATAGCCATTAGACAAGAGGGAGAAATGAAAGGAATTAAGAATACGTAAAGAAGATGTTAAATTATCACTATTTGCAGATGACACAATACTTTATTTGGATGACCCAAAAAATTCCACCAAGAAGCTACTAGAATTGATACAGAAATTCAGTAGCATAGCAGGATACAAAGTCAATACTCAAAAGTCAATAGCATTCCTCTATAGGTAACAAACACACTGAAAGGGAAACAGTAGAAACAATACCTTTTACAATAGCACTGCAGAAAATAAAATACCTTGGGGTTCACTTAACCAAGGAAGTCAAAGATCTTTTCATGGAAAATTACAACACCCTATGACAAGAGATCATAGAGAATTTCAGAAAATGGAAAGATATTCCATTGACTCCTGGATAGGAAGAACCAGCATTGTGAAGATGGCCATATTCCCAAAATTTTTATACAGATTTAATACAATCCCTATCAAACTGCCACCAACATACCTCACAGACCTAGAGAAACTGTTCCTAAAATTTATTTGGAACCACAAAAGACCTGGAATAGCAAAGGCAATCCTGGCCAATAAAGACAAGGTAGGAGGCATCACAATTCCTAACTTGAAATTATACTACAAAGCTACTAATAGTGTTTAGACTAAATATCATATACTATGTGTCTTTCACTATGAATAACTACTACAAAGACAATATGCAATGTATTAATTATTTTAATTATTATCCTAACCTGTATTGAAACTGTTTCACTGCTACTTCTTTCTCAATAAAATTAATACCAAAGGAAAAAACAAATAAATGAAATACTGAAATCCTTGATTTGCTCAGAGTTAAACACTGATAATATAAGTGGGGCATGGTGGCACACATCTGTAATCCCTGCACTCAGGAGGCTGAGGCAGGAGGAATGCTGCAAGCCAAACTTCATCACAAGGTGTGAGAGAGAGAGAGAGAGAGAGAGAGAGAGAGAGAGAGAGAGAGAGAGAGAGAGAGAGAAATGTAATATAGAAAAACCAGTTTACATGCATAATGAAAAAAGATGCTGGATAAGTAAGTATGGGGGGGCTTTTTTGTTCTCAAACCCATGACCTTGCACATGCCAGGCAAATGTTCTAAGACTGATCTATAAACTCAAGCCCTTTTGATTAACAGAGCAAAGGCTGGGCCTCATGACACATAACCATAATCCCAGCACTCTGGGAATGCTGAGGCAGGCAGTATAGCCCAGTCTGAACAATTTAGCAAGCCAGTAAGCCTCAAGTTTCAAAACAAAAAACAAAGGAGCCAGCCATGGTGGTATATGCTTTTGGTGTAAGAATTCAGGAGGTTGAGGCAAGAAGAGTGCCACAAGTCCAAGGCAAACCTAGGCTACAGTAGTATGTTCATGACCACCCTGAACCACACAAGGAGACCCTGTCTCAAAAACAAACAAAAGGATTGAGAATACAACTCAGTAAGAAGGCACTGGGTTCAGTCTCTAGTACAATGTGTATTGGGAAGTGTTTAAAGTCGTAACAATAAGTCTCATGCCAGCCCTGAGGAATTCTGACATTCTTGGTTAGGTGGAGAAGCATCTATGAAAACCAAGACAGAGATACAGAGAGTCTAAGACCCCACAGGACTTGAGGGAGAATTGATGTTGCTACTCTGCAGTACTTCATGGTAGTGTGTGGTGACTGATGTCCATAACCTAACATTGTGAACATCACTGACCTCAGCAATACTGTTCTGAGGGTGATAGGTAACTTCCCTGTCTAGTCATTTGTATCACATTTCCAGGTCTCAGCTCAGTTACCAATTTCACAAAAGTTCCTGGACTTTCCACAGGAAGTTCTTCATACACTCCCTGCACCTTTCCTTCATAGCATTTGTCACAAAAATATTTTATATTATTTTGTAAACATGTAAATTCTAACCGCTTTCCCTCAGTGAAGACTGGATAGCTTGTTTTCTAACACACTGTGCAGCATTAACAGGCAATTATAAATTATTTCCTGAATGACTGAAGTGAAATTTAAGGCCTGGCCACATGGTTCAGCAGATTAAAGCACCTGCTTAGGTAGATGCAGTAATAAGGGTTCAATCTCCAGCACCACAAGCTGTGCCAGCCCCACCACCAGGCTATACTGAGACAGCAACTGAGACTGGGTATGACTGCACACGACTGTAATCCCAGCACTTGGAAGTCTGAAAATAGGAGGTTCTCTATTAGTCTGATCTGTGTAGTGAGACTCTACAGACCCTGTACTACATACATTAAAAAAAGTGAATTTTAAAAACTCACTTCCATATATTTCTGTAATGTACAGAAAAATAAATAAAATATATGTATAAAAATGCTCTTCTGAGAAATAGTTATGTACAGGGACAGAGAAAAAAGTGTAGATCTGGGAGAAAATACAGGCTTAAATATAGGGCCTTTTAAACAATTTATTTCATTTTGGGTTTTTTGGGGGGTCCTATCTTAATGGACATGTTATAGCAGGACATTGGTGATAAGGAAACATCCAGGAGAGGCAAAATCTAAAGCTGAAAGAGATGGGGTTACCTGGAGTAAGGAAATCTCTAAGCAAATACCTTCGAATACCAGCAACCAGAGATGTTCACAGTGCAAAGTTGTTTGAAATAAAGAAAAAAAATTGATCCCAGAAACCTAGGTTATAAATATTCTGCTAAGATACAATTATATGCAATAATTAATATTCATGAAGTTTTTGATAAGAGATTATGCTATGAGGTAGAGACAAGTCAAAATCATAAATATAATTTAGTTACATAAAAGATTTCAGAAAAAAAAAAATCACAAAAAATTTTGAATTCACCAGCCATACCATCTATAGAGGAAGAAAATATTATCCCAGGAGTTTCCTGTTTCTGGTCAAGCAAACAATGAACTAATGTTTTTATAGGTGAAGCCTTACAAGACATAAAACCATGCATTACCTCTCTTTTCTCAGGGTACAGAGCAAGGAAAGGAAATGGAGATACAATAAGAGCCTAAATGTCTCTACCAATAGTTAGAAAATGGAATTATATGAACCCCACACCTGTGACTATGAATACAGTGGCAAGCAAAGAAAATTAAGTGTGTGTGTGGGGGGGGGGGGTTAGGTCCTGGACAGCCAGTTCTCTATTCAGTTGGGCTGGGGTTTTTATTGTCGCTACTATTTTTATTTTAAAATTCTCATAAGCTCTCCAACTTCTAAAGTCAAGCGTAAATATGCACTGCATATGTTTGATTCATTTTGTTCCTTTTTAGATTTTCTCATGCCTAACAACTTATATAATTTGGTGGGGTTCTTTTGTTTTGTTTTTTTGTTTTTGCAGTACTGGGGACTGAACTCAGGACCTTATAAATGCTTATTCTACTGAGCTATCTCAGTAGAAAATAGGAGCCCCTACTTGTATAATCTGAACACAGATCCCAACTAGTAAAGTGCTTAGAGAGTACAAATGAGTAAAAATTGGTCATCTCAGTAGGGGAAGGCAGCAGAGAAATGGGAGATACAGAAATTTTTTGAAATTAGAAGAAATAACTCTACTACTTACAGTGACAGTTTTGACAAATTACTTGAGTGCTCATTCAAATCCCTGATATTGGACTGGAAAGATAGCTCAGCAGTCTAAGTGCTGCCCAGGCAAGCAAAAGGACCTGGGTTTGATCCCTGGTACATGGTGTGCCAATTCCACCCCAGGTGTACTGAGCTGCCACTGAGACCGGGCATGGTGGTGCATGCCTATAATCCCAGTACTGGGGAGCTAAAACAAGAGGATCACTATGAGTCTGAGCTGCGTAGTGAGAACCTGCACCAAATACATAAAATTAAAAACAACAAAAACACTGGTATTAACATATTTCCTCTGTCTAGTGAGATGATGAAATATGTCTCTGGTTTTAAAAACATAGGTATTTTTTAAGGTCACTAAAACAAAAAAGTAGACACAGCATAGGGTGCCCAAACGGGTCAAGGTAAGAAGAAATAGTCAGGAGATCCTGCTCATTGTGCACATAAATGGGGAGAAGTACATTGATAGCATCAATATTGATCACAGAGGTGTATTGGTATTAATACCATCAGGTGAAAATATGAAGCAAATATATTCTGTCTAAAGAACCACAGATAAACCTAGAAATGTTTGTTGTATTATTGACTTCTCTACTTACTTTCTTTTGTGGACTTGGATTACAGAGTATCTTAATGGTCACAAGCTTGTTGAGATGACCATGAAGGATTTGAATCAGAGCACTATTTTAAAATCAAGTCCCAAGTGAGTTTTTAAAAAAAGGGAGAACAACAGCCACCCCAGAATCTTAACTGAGACACAAGTGATAATTCTTGCCTTCTCAGTTCAGGGAAACTGCAGAATCAGTGGCTGAAATTCCTCCCCTCATAAAGTAGAGTATCCTTCAAGTTAATTGCCCAACAATTTGCTTTTGAAATGCACAAAAATTAGGCTACATTGGCTGAGATTATTCAAATTTGTGCAGATATTGTACATCCCTCATATGTACAGGGGCTACCCTGGCAACAACTACCACTCAGGTAATTCACCCACAGCCTAGAAGGAGGGGGGAAAAAGCAGAATTACTTGTTTCAGCTGCACAGGTAAGGGATATTTTGCCTAAGATTACTCTGCTGCATCTGTATTGGCACCTCAGTCACTCTGCCCCTTCAACAAAACCTAGTATATGTATGAAGTGTCAACAAGGGTATCAATGGGGAAATGAGTATTAATCCAATACTGATATGGAAGGCTGACCTACTCCAGGAAATTTCCAGCAGGGCTTACCACAGCCCTGTCAAACAGTAGGGATACTACAGCTCGAGAGAGTCCCTAAATAGGCATGGCCCTGCTCTGCATGATACGCTCCTAGTGGTTCAGGGGGGATAACGTGGTGAGTCCTGATTTGTATATGTGTATGTGTGTTTAATGTATTTAGTACAGGGTCTAAAGGGTCTCACTATACAGACTGGACTGGACTCCTAGTGATCCTCCTATTTTCAGCTCCCAAGTGCTGGGATTATAGGTATACCACCACACCCAGTCTCAGTCACCATCTCAGCATGCCCTGGGGGCAGGGCTAGCATGGTTTGTGGTGCTGGAAATTGAACCCTGGCCACTGTGTCTGTCTAAGCAGGTGCTTTAGTCCTGCTGAGCTACCTGGCCAGCCCTTTGATTTGTAGTTTGTTGATTTTTATTTAAAAAATATTCTTACAGTAGACAATTTCAAATAACCAATATGACAACAACCAACCTATAAGCTTTGAAAATTCAGTATTTTGTTGTCATGAGCCGGCATGTGAAACTGGCTGGCTCCAGCATATCACTGTCTCATTATGGCTTTGTAGTGGTATGACTTACTAGTCTTGATATCTGGTACTATGAATTCTGAAACTTTTTTTTAAACGTTTTTTAGTAATATTTCCTTCATATTCACAATCAATAACTTTTGATTTATTTAAATCTTTTTTGCTTATATCAATTTTCTAGTTTTCAATACACTAAAAGACAACTTTTATTAGTTGTATATGTAATCATTGTATGGCTTTTTTTTTTTTTTTTGTACCATTATAAATCTTCTATAAACTTCTGCAAAAAGAAAAACTGGTGGCTATGGATACAGAGGCAGTGACCACTACTGCATCCACTGGGAAGAAAACAGGGAGAGAAGTGCTGGCAAGGAGCCAACCCCTAATACTAAACCACCTAGTCACCATCACCAAAGCATCAGGGCCAAAGGGAGAGGCCAAGGGGAAACAATTTTCCCCTCAGGCTGACAAGCTCACCTAAACCTTGAGGCAGCAAGGCAGGAGCCACAGCAAGAGGTAAGAGCTGCAAGCAGGAGCCCTGGGCACCTGATTACAAAATATAGGGTTTCACTTTTTTTCCCTACACTTAAAACTGACAATGGACCATCCTATGGAAGGGCTGCCTTATAAATGCTTATAAAATTTTTCTTATTTCCTTTACCATGGAAATTCCTTATAATATTCAAGGTCTAAAATTGTTAAACATGCTCACCGTATGCTCAAAATTCACTTATTATAAAAGGAAAAATTCTTCCCTACAAAACTAACACCTGACAACAGGCTATTTTGTCAGTGTATTCTATTAACATTATAAACCCTAATAGGGATGGAATTACAGCAACAGAAAGATGATTCAATCAAGTATAAGAAAAAAAAATCTGGGAAGGGTCCTTTAGAAAGATATTCATACTAGACATTGAAAGGGACCCAGCCCAATGTTCATATGGGGCTAAAGGCATGCTTGTGTCTTTCCAGAAAATGCTAAATGGGCTATCTGGGTGCCAGAGTGTGCTGTCCAACTGTATTATGGACCCAGATCTGGAAAAGAAGTTGGCTCCATCTTTCAAAAAGCTGATGCTCACTTAGTCCTATAACAGTGATAACTTAAAAACTGCTTCACAGCTCACAGACAAGGATGGAGTCAGACCTGCCCAACAATGCCCAGGAGATGGTAACCAAAAAAGGAGAATCAAAGTTCTGAAAAAGTGACAAGACTATACAGATAACTGAGTTGCAAGTTGCCCGTATTCTTGAGACAAAGCAAAATACAAAAATACATGTTTCACTGTGCTCTGGCCTTATAGGTAATTGTTTCAGTCTGCCTGTGTTATGTGTCTGTTTGTCCAGTCTGTTGTGTCCTTGTCTTTTATTTGAACCTGACAATTTTTCCTTTTCCCTTTTTCTTTTGCATTTTTGGATTAATTTGTTCATAATTTAACTTGATTTATAGATTTAAAAAAACATGCTTTTACTTGGGTTGCCAGCTGGCCAAAATGACAGCCAATTTGGTTTTCTCATAGATCAAAGAAAATCGGGATAGGGAGAGGTTACTGGTCAAGATTTCTTCTGTTGAATAACCTCAGAAAAATCCCAGTCAGCCGGGCGTGGTGGCGCGTGCCTGTAATCCCAGCACCCGGGAGGCTGAGGCAGGAGGATTGTTGTGAGTTCGAGACCAGCCTGAGCTACGAAGTGAGTTTGAGGCCAGCCTGAACTGCACAGTGAGACCCTGTCTCAAAAACAAGACAAAAAAAAAAAAAAAAAAAAAAAAAAAAAAAAAAAAA
>PVKA01029522.1:0-28227 GCA_004027165.1 Ctenomys sociabilis
AAAAATGTTATATAGTTAGTCTATTTTATAGAGGGAGCACAGGAACTCCTAAAATATTAAATAAAAAGAGAAACTAGATAAGAAGTTATCAGAAAGTATCTCAAGGGTTCCAAATTTAGTTGATTGTCAATCGATGAGTATCTCTAGATGAACTATAATTTTTAAAATGTTATTCTTTACAATTAAGATATATGTGTGAGTACTATAGTGATCATTATGAAAAATGAAAGTGTATGATTGGTATATTTACATTATTAGACTTAGTGTTTGGAGAATTAATCCCTATGCTGGTGGTAAATTCAATTAAATTCACATAATTTTTAAATAAAAATCTGGAAGAGGAATAGTCCTGTAGCTAATTCTTAGTGAAGTAAATGCCAGAATCTCAGTCTTCTGATATAAGGGTAATTACAATTTAATAATAAAAAATAGAGGCAAATCAATGTCTGATGACAGATATTTCAGGGAAAAAAATTGGAAAGTCACAGTTAGTGGATAATAAACAATCTTGAAGGAAAAGCCAGAAAGTCAATTGTTAGCACTTTTTTTTTGAAATACTATAATAAATACATGATCAATCTTGCTAATAATCACTAACCACAATTAAAGTGGTGTGGCTTTAATTGGGGAATCAAAGATAGAAGTTTTAGTGCTCTTACACGCTAATCCTGACTCTCTGAACAGTTAGTTCCATGGTACCATTTCTTCACAACTAGTTTTTAGAAGGTTCAGTCCTCATAAGAGAATTAAAATAGCAAATTATTTTCATTTATATCACGACAATTACCATAGTTTGGATAGAGTTGGATTATGGCCCCAGCAGTGCTAATGGGCTGCAAGCTTGGTCCCCATTGGGTGATACTGAGTGGAGGTGGACTCTACTAGGAGTAGCCCAGTGCGCAATAAGCAGGTTATTAAAGTACTCCAATCAGAAGGGATTAATGTAGCTGCTACAAGACCTCAGTTGTTTTTCAAAAGTGAGAGTGAGTTGTTTTAAAGAGTGAGGCTGGACCTCTCTGAAGGTAGCCAGGTCCTTTTCTGTTTCTCTGTCGTGCTGTGATGCAGCCCCCTGGCCTTTGCCACAGCGGAGGTACAAACTGGGCACCCGCAGCCACCAGAATCATGAGCCAAATGCACTGCTTCGCTTTTTAAAGTATTCTGTCTCCAATGTTTTCTTAAAGCAAAGCAAAATGGGCTAAAATAGCATTACCCACAGGAAAATTACCAAATTTTAGGTATGGACTACTTATCTCTCAGAGAAACGAGGTGTTCAAATAATCTTATCACATCATAACATGCATTCTTAGCAAAAAAGCATGAAAAACATAGTACTGAAAACAAAACGGTTTGCTGTTAGGGATAATTTTCAAAATAGAAAAGCTAAAACTTGCTATAACTCTAGCTGTCTGGGTTGGGTTTTTTATTGTTGTTGTTGTTGTGCTTTTGGGATCTTATCCAAAATACAATTTCCTTGATATCTTGATGAGTTTCTATGTTTTCTTCAAGTAGTTCTGTATTTTCAGGTTTTATAGTTAGATTTTTGATCCTTTTTGAGTCGATTTTTATACAGGGTGAGAGACAAAGGATGGCATCAGGTTTGATGGATAAGCCAGACACAGAAGGTAAATATCTCATGCTCTCTTTCAAATATGAGAATTAAAAAGCATTTGATCTGAATGAAGAAAAGTAATAGGGGAGCCCCTGCCCCCAAGACCTCTGTGTGAGAAATTAGCCTGAGACACCCAGACGACCTGCCAGGCAACTCCCCAGGGACCTTGCCACCAAGACCCCCAAGCGAGTGAGAATTTTATTGACTCTCCCAACACCTGATCTACGTGAGCCAGGTTTGGTGAGTGTGTGGGAGAGCCTTTGGCTTCTCCCCACACGTGCTGCAGCAACTGGAACCCCCGACCCCAAGACTTCCAGGCAAGTGATTGGCTTCAGACACCACAGACCGACTTGCCCAGCAACACGCAGAGCTTCTTTCCCCAAGCTTGCTGAGCGAGTGAGAACCCGAACCACACTGGCCTGGCCTGGTGAGTGTGTGGGAGAGCTGCGCGCCCCAGTGCTCCCTGGATCAGGGACTCAACCAGGGGGGAACCACAGGCTCACAGTTGTACCAGGACAGCTGCAGAAAAAAGAAACTGAACACAACAGCTAGATCCAGGACAGGCACAACTGGATAATCTCAAACTAAATAGACTGGCACCCAAATCTCAATGCGCTAAGGTTGTAAATGCACTAAAGCTCTACACCAAAGGTCAGAAGTCAGTGCTATACAAAATGACAAAGACAAGATGCAAAAGGCAATCTCAAGCCTTGAGTCCACCAGTAAGTGCAGAGGACACTAGGTCAGCTGAAATGAATGAATTAAAAAAGGCAGAAGCAAAGAAACAACAGCAGAAAAGTATAGAGGAACTCAGACCAGAATTAACATCTGGAATAAAAAAAGAAACTTTGAATACACAGCATCTGAAGTAATGAATGAAATTCAGAAACCTATGGGGGAAACCCAATGCCCACCCAGAACAAGTGCAGAGAACACTATTCCAGGTGAAACATATGAATTAATTGCATTGCAAGCAAAGAAACAACAACAAAAAGATAAAGAGGAACACAAAGCAGAAATAATTTCTGAAATAAAAAAAAGAAATCTTTGAAGTCATAGCATCTGAAACAGAGAATCAATTCCGGAAATACATAGAGGAAACCCAATTTGGAAAAATCTCTGCAGTAAAAGACTTAATAGCTACCTCTAAAGAAGATATTAATGAAAAAAAAAAATAGAGATCAGAAATATGCTGGATTCCTGGAATGAGAAATACAGGAAAGAAATAGATTGCCTGAAGCAGAGTCAAAGAGATATAGAAGAAATTAGAATTTCAATCACGAGTCTACAAAATCATTTGAGTGAAAGTGAAGACAGTTTCAAATCTTAAAGACACAGCTAGTGAAAAGGGGAGAAAGGGTCTCTTAAAAACAATGGTGATGTAGGAAAAAAAATAATCGATCACCTGCAAGATGACGCCAAAATGAACAAGGAGAGATTAATTGGTATCAGTGAGAATGAAGGAGTCAATGCAAATGATATAAAAAGAATATGGGCAGAAGTAATCACAGAAAACTTCCCAAATATGAGGAAACAATCCAACACTCATGTAACCAAAGCAACAGAACACCAAATAACTTCAACCCAAGTAAAAACACACTGAGACATATAATAGTCAAGATCCCAGAAATCCAACACAAGAATAATATACTGAAAGCTGCCAGAGAAAAGAAGCAGATCACATTCAAAAGAAAACCCATCAGAGCCGGGCGTGGTGGCGCAGGCCTCTAATCCCAGCACTCGGGAGGCTGAGGCAGCAGCATTGTTGTGAGTTCAAGACCATCCTGAGCTACAAAGTGAGCTTAAGGCCAGCCTGAACTGCATAGTGAGACCCTGTCTCAAAAAGACAAAATAAATAAATAAATAAATAAAAATAAAAAAGAAAGAAAACCCATCAGAATTACAGCTGACTTCTCTATACAAAGGATGAAGGCAAAGAGAACATGGAACAGAGCAGAGATTTTCAAGTCTTTATGAAAAGAAATTCCATCCCAGACTACTATACCCTGCAAAACCCTCTTTCAAGTTTGATAAAGAAGTGAAATCCTTCCACAACAAAGAACAATTAAGGAATTTCATGATAACAAAGCCATCCCTACACAGGATACTGAAAGATGTTCTACAGAGAGCACAATGACGAGAACTCCACGAATGAGAATGGAAGGAATCCACTAAACAGGACCAAAAATTAAGTACAGAACAAAAAGAAGGAAACAATAGTAGGCAAATATCATGACAATCATAAGATAACACATTTCAATTATACCCATCAATGTAAATGGACTCAATTCACCAATTAAGAGAAATAGACTGGCACAGTGGATTAGGAAACAAAATCCAACAATATGCTCTATACAAGAAACACGCTTAAATCAAAAGCACATACATAGGCTCAAAGCCAAAGGATGGAAAACAGTACTACATGCCCCAGCACCTCAGAAAAAAGCAGAAGTAGCAATTCTGTTCTCAGAGAGTCTCAACTCCAAACTAAGAAGGATCAAATGACGCAAAGAAGGTCACTATATATTGGTCAGGGGATAAATTTAAGAGCAAGAGGTAACACTCACAAATATCTATGCACCAAACACAGGAGCACCCAACTATGTAAGACAAATCTTAATGGACATGAAAAACTTAATGTCTAAGAACACAATCTTAACAAGAGACCTTACACCCCATTATCTCAAAAAGACAGATCAACCAGATAAAAAATTAGCATGAAATAATAGAACTAGACCAAAGCTTGGAAGAGATGGACCTGGTGGACATATACATACTGTTCCACCCAACACCAGCTGAATACACATTTTTTTCAGCTGGACACGGGTCATTTTCCAAAATAGTCCACATACTTGTCCAGAGGGCATGCATAAGTATATGCAAGAAAACAGAAATTATCCCATGCATATTATCTGACCACAGTGCAATGAAACTGGAAATAAATGACAACCAGACCTAGAAAAACCTGCTAAATTCATGGAAACTAAACAACACCCTACTCAGCAATCAATGGGTCCCAGAAGAAATTAAACAAGAAATTCAACAATATCTACAATTCAATGAAAATTCAACCACAACTTACAGGAATTTATGGGATGCAATGAAAGCAGTTCTTAGATGGAAAAATCATAGCTATGAACTTACACACTAGGAAAACAGAACGGGAACAAATAAGCACCCTAATGTTGCACCTCCAACAACTAGAAAAGGAAGAGCAAAAGAAACCCAGAGTGCAAAGACGGGAAGAAATCCTAAAGATTATAGCAGAAATTAATTCAATTGAGATGCAGAAAACAGTCCAAAGAATTGACAAATCAAAAAGTTGGTTCTTTGAAAGACTAAATAAAGTTGCTAAACCTCTAGAGAACCTCATCAACCAGAGGAAAGAAAAAATTAAAGTTCATGCAATAAGGAATGAAAAAGGTGAAATTATCACAGTCCCAGCAGAATTTCAGAAATTATCAATAGTTACTTTGAGAATCTTTACACTCACAGAATAGAAGACTCAGAAGAAATGGAAAGATTCCTCTAAAGGTACAAATTACCAAAACTAAATCAAGAACATATAACAACTCTCAATAAGCCGATAACAGCCAAAGAAATAAGAAACAATAAAAAGCCTACAGACAATGAAAAGTCCAGGTCCTGATGGATTCACAGCTGAATTCTACAAGAAATTTATAGAAGATATAATCCCTACACTCCTCAAACTCTTCAATGAAATTGAAAAGGAAGCAGTCCTCCCAAAATCATTTCTGGAAGCAAGTATTATACTGATTCCAAAACCAGGGAAAGAAACAACCAAAAAAGAGAACTACAGGCCAATCTCCCTCAGGAACATACACGCAAAAATACTCAATAAGCTCCTAGCAAATAGAATACATCAAATCATCAAGAAGGTCATACACCATGACCAGGTAGGATTCATCCCAGGGATGCAAGAATGGTTCAATATTCAAAAATCTAAAACTGTAGTACACTATATTAATAAACTGAAATCTAAAAACCTCATAATCATCTCAATTGATGCAGAAAAAGCTTTTGACAAAGTCCAACACTCTTTCATGTTCAATACCCTAGAGAAAATTGGAATAGATGGACTCTACCTCAACTTGATAAAAGCCATGTATGACAATCCAACAGCTACTGTATTTCTAAACAGGGAAAAGCTGAAATCTTTTACTCTTAGATCAGGCACAAGACAAGGATGTCCTCTATCACCCCTCCTATTCAATATAATTTTGGCATCATTAGCAACAGCTATTAGAAAAGGGAGAAATCAAAGGAATAAGAATAGGTAAAAAAGCAGTTAAATTGTCAATATTTGCAGATGACATGATAGTTTACTTGGAAGACCCAAAATATTCCACCAAGAACCTACTAGAATTGATAGGGAAATTCAGTAGCATAGCAGGATACAAAGTCAATACTCAAAAGTCAATAGCATTCCGCGACACAGATAACAAACACAGTGAGAGGGAAATTATAGAAAGAATACCTTTTACAGTAGCACTGGAGAACATGAAATACCTTGGCATCCATTTAACCAAGGAAATCAAAGACCTTTTCACAGAAAATTACAACACCCTAAGAAAAGAGATTATAGAGTATTTCAGAAAATGGAAAGATACTCCGTGCTCCTGGATAGGAAGAACGAACATCGTTAAGATGGTCATATTCCCTAAATTGTGGTACAGATTTAATGCAATCCCTATTAAACTGTCACCAACATACCTCCCAGACCTAGAGAAATCATTCCTACAATTTATTTGGAACCATAGAAGACCTAAAATAGCAAGACAATCCTGACCAACAAAGAGAAGGCAGGAGGCATCACAATTCCTGACTTGAAATTATACTACAAAGCCACTGTGATAAAATCAATATGGTACTGGGAATGAAATAGACCTGAGGATCAATGGAATAGATCAGAAGATGCAGAGGCCTGTACAAATACACTCAGCTACCTGATCTTCGACAAAGGGGCCAAACATGCTTACTGGAAGAAAGATATCTTCTTTAACAAATGGTGCTGGAAAACCTGGCTTTCTACATGCTGAAAACTAAAACTTCATCCAGCTTGTCACTATGCACTAAGCTAAAGTCAAAATGGATTAAAGATCTAAACATTAAAACAGAAACAATCTCCTGAAAGAGAAAGTAGGAGGAACTCTTGAAGACATAGGGGTAGGCAAAGAGTTCATGAACAAACATGTATCCCTACAGGAAACACTTGAAAGAATCAACAACTGGGATCAACTCTTCTTGAGGAGTTTCTGCAAGTCAGAAGAAACTGTCAACAAAGTGAAAAGACAACCCACAAATTCTGAAAAATTTTAACTAATAAGCACTCAGACAAAGGTCTGCTCTCTAAAATTTATAAAGAACTAAGATACATTAGTGCATTCAAATTTAAAATCCAGATATGGGCATCTGAGATGAATACACACTTCTCAGAGGACAAAATTAAAGAAGCAAATAAATACATGAGAAAATGCTCCAAATCACTAGGCATCTGCAAAATTCAAATTAAAACAACTCTGAGATGGTATCTCACTCCAGAAAGAATGGCTATCACAAGGAAATCAACCAACAACAAATGTTGGAGAGGATGTGGGGAAAAGGGAGCAGTTCTCCACTGATGGTGGGAATGTAGACTGGTACAACCATTGTGGAGATCATTGTAGAGATTCTTCAAAAGAGTAGCACTGGAAATCCCATTCAAGCCGGCTATCCTCCTACTTGGAATTTTCCCAGAGGAACTAAAAACATTATATCATAATGATATATGTGTACCTATGTTTTAGCAGCACAATTTGTGATAGCAAAATCTTGGAAACAACCAAGATGTCCTTCACAGGAGGAATTGTAGAAAAAGATTTGGTATTTCTTTGTAATGGAGTATTACTCAGTTATAGAGAATGATAAACTTGAAGCATTTTTATTGAAGTGGATGCTTCTTCAACATATACTTATAAGTGAAATAAAGCAGACACACATGTACAAACATTGTAGTATCCCTTTTATAAGAAGTCAAACAAAGAAATATGAAAAGAAATGTACAACAACTAAAAAGAATTTATCCAGATAGTTTGGGCAAATTGAATGGCATATGCTGCAGGGTATTTATCAGATTTTCTTCTGGATGGTTAACAACCTAAGTTTACAGATCAAAAAATGGAGAAATAGAAGGGCCACAAGGTCAGCCAACATTTTGGCCCTAGCCTCTCAAGGTCAGTGAAGACTCAGGATATAGGAGAACCTGTACTATAACATCATGGAACTCAGTTGTGCCCCAAATTTTCTGATCAAGGAGATTATGGAGCCACAGAGGAATGTGATCAATGATCTATAGTGTGCCTTAGGAGAGTCGCATGGAGAGAAAACTTTCTCTTAGGCTTTCACAGAGAGCAAACTGGTCAAGCAATACCTGTGACTCATCTACATGGCTGACACAGACAAGGGATCTACAGAGTAAGATACAGGATTACAAGATAAACCCAGAGGGGACTTGACTGACCTCATCAGATACAAAAGCTATATTTTTTGTTATATAGGTCTTGCTTTCTCTTGGTTTTAACCATCCAGCAGAAAAGTATAAAAATGAGGTGTATAACGCTGGGTCATAATAATAAGTTGGTCTGTAAATGGCTAAGTCAACAACTTCTTCAGATAACTTGTGGACTGCTGGACTGTGATTGTGTTGCTGAGTTCAGACACCTATAATGGCTTGATGACAATGGAGTGCCCATCTTGGACAGGTCTAGACAAAAAAAAAAGGGCAGTTACAAAAGAAGACCCGTGATGTATTTGTGTAGACAGTAAGTACAGTTAGGATAAATATGCAGTGTTCATGCATAATTCTATGAGAAGCAAGATTTGCACTAATAATGGTTGGACAAGGTATTATGTCTTCTTCTAGTACTATGGACAACCACTAGGAAGAAAACAAGGTGGAAAGTATTAATTATTGAAACTGTGCTATAATTCAGCTTTAAAAAATAAGATAAGTATACAGCTACATTTTCTTAATTCATTGATTAGAGGCATCTGCTCTAATAGAGTTTGTAAGTAGAATATCATGTATGCACCTTGTACCACAACAAACCATTACAAAAACAATTTGCAATGGACTAATTATGGAATCTGGCCTGTTAGTTTGATTTGAAACTGTCTCATTGCTATTTGTTATTCAAAATGTAAATAAATTAAAAATGATATAAACAGGGTCAAAACAATATTTTTAATCATAAAAATTAATTCAAAAAAGTTGATAGGCAACATGATATTTTAAATTGTTCTCTAGGGAAATATTTTACTGAGCTAGTTCCAGAGAGCATCTTTTCTATAGAGTTCTATTCCTATCATTTGTTCAAATTGTTTTCTAATACATCTTTATATCTCAAATCTTTAAAAAATAGAGTTCGTTTTTAAAAGAAGTCAGCAACAGTTGGTATGATGGCATGCACCTGTAGTTCTAGCACTTGAGAGGCTGAAAATAGGAGGATCACTATGAGTTCATTCTTGTAGTAAGACGTGGTAGACCCTGCACTAAATATTAAAAAAATGAAGAAACCACTGAACTCGAAGTCTGTTGCTTTGCAGGAAAGCTTTGAGGAAATAGATTTTGTTTCATACTAAGCTTCCTCTCTAGATTCCCATGCACATATCTACACTTGAGAAAAAATAATCTGAGTTATATAAATCCAATTAATTTTTACCTAACCTTTTCAAAAACTCTTTTATTTATTTATTTGATTGGTACAGAGTATCACTACACAGCTCAGACTCATAATGATCCTTTTGTCTTAGTTTCCCCAGAGCTGGGATTACAGGCGTCTGCCACCCCCCGACCCGATTTCAGTGGCTGGTTCAGCCAAGGCCAACACGGCATACAGTACAAGAGTCCTTACCAGGCAGGCGCTTAGATTACCAAACTATCTTCCTGGCCCTCCTTAACTTTTATAAAGTAAGGTATAGAACAGTCCTGACCAGTAGGAAGTTCTGGAATGACAGGCATTTATATTTTTGTGCTATCCAGTAGAGAAACCACTAATTATGAGTGACTCTTGAACATGTGAAACTGTGGTTTAGGAACTAAATTTTTTATACAATTCTGGAATTTTTCCACAGTAATTTTTCTAGTTTTCATTTCTTATTAGTATTCCAGAAAAACAGACATGTTGCTCAATGGGATAGAATGGTGGACACAGAAACAATGCCAGGCACAAACAGTTATTTGATATTTGACAAAGGGGCAAAAATACACCAGAGGAATGCTTACCTCTTAAATAAATGGCCCTGGGAAAATTGACAGTGGGAATCGCCTGTGGACACTGAATCTTGAATGCTTTCATCTATAGGCTCAATAGGAGCCTCAAAACCAGCTGCTGGAATACTGAGAACAGGGGCAGCAGGATCAAGGTAGTGAGAATGAAACCTTGCCACACCCCGACAGTCTCCAAGAATCCCAGGCACTGACTTACCAAGGATTCTCTTGGCAAACGAGACAGATAGTTCTGAGATGGAGAATATATTCTTAAATATAGGTGCCTCTAATATGTACAGTAGACAAGAGTCACCATTAGGGACCAAAAAGATGTAGCCTTTAAGTATTTTAGAAAGATGATAAGAGTCCTTCATTTGATTTTTTATTTGCTTCCATTAAAGCTATGGAAGTGGGGAAGGCACTGACTGTCTATGGCATCTTTGAAGATATTTTGTAAATTTTTAAATTCAAAACAAGTTGGAAGAGGATTTACTCTTATGACAGAAAGCTTTTCCAGGCTTTCAGATTCCTAATAGAGGAGAATTCTAAGGGACAGTTACATGATTGATACGTTCAATTGTGTGTGGTTGGATACATAGCATATGTAGCCTTTCCTGACATATGACTAACCAACTTACTGGGCAAATATTTCTCTTGCTCTAGCACTGTTTATAGATGCAAACAGTGATATATATATGTGTATATATATATATATATATGTATATATATATATATATATATATATATAGAGAGAGAGAGAGAGAGAGAGAGAGAATCACTTTCCAAAAAAAATTAAGAAAAATAAAGCAAGTGTCTATTTCAGCTACAAGATATACACCTATATTCCTCAATTCCATAAACCAAGGATGGTGGCTTACTTCTAATGAGGTAGACTATCATCATACTACTACGTCTAGCTTAACTGTGGCAGTTGTTAAAAATGTTAATATGGAGGTGATGTGTTGCTGTGTCTGTCTCAAGGTTTATAAAGACAAGTCTATTTTTAAATACATCATTCTAAATAGCAGCTCCAATCATTTGAATTCATTTGGTGGCTATGGATTTCAGCATTTTAGCTGGCCTGGAACTTGAGAGCAGAAGTTCTTCACCTGAATGGCCCTCAAAGGGTCTGTAAACTCATCGGGAGTATACTAAAGAGTTGAGCATATATACATTTGAGGATTGCCTAGGAGAAGGACTACAGATTTCAGTCACTTCTCAAGTGGGTTCGTGACACAAAAAGCCAAAGGGTTATTAATTGAGAACATTGTGTATAAGGGAAATGACTTTTTAGATGGAGAAAAACAACTTACAAATGTTTGGAATCGAGCCTGTTGGAAAGTTAAGGTCTACAAATATATTTTGTAATGATGAGTCATACTAAACTAGGATTTCACAAAATTTTCAATGTAAATAAGGACTCAAATACATGCTACATATTATCAAATAGGAAGACAGTGCTCAAATGGGAAGGGGAACTAAGAAGAGGAGAGGAAACTAGGAAGAGGAGAAGGGGAAAGGAAGAAGGGAAAATAAAAAAATGAGAAAAGAAAAGTAAATGGAAACAAAGCTTTTTTTACTAAGGACCTTGCACTTGCCAGGGAGGTGCTTAGCTTTTGTAAATAGAGAGAGAAAGAATAGGTGGAGATAGGGTATGGGAACAGGGAAAAAATAAGTCATGTCATGTGTATGAATAAATTCTCTTTGATGAAATTGATCATTGTGTCTATCTAAATGTACTAACAAAATTAATTACTAAAATATTCAATGACTGCTTGCTTTGAGTTTTACTCTTAGTCTATATTGATCTTAAAATGTTTCTGTTTTTCTCTACCTTTCCCTTTTCTGAAATTTTCCAAAATACCAAAAGGCTCAAAGAACAGAAAGTTCAATAAAATGGTTTAAACTAGACTTTTTCCTACTCTGCACCTTAAGTTTATCTAAATCTCTAATTTTCTTTACTGCAGAGAGACAACTAAGCGGAGGGAAGAGAGAATCAGAAAGCCTGTGGCTGAACGTGAAAAATAGAAGTTTGAGGCTAAGGGCGGACAGAGAGTGTCACTGTTGATCTTCAGGGAATCGTAAATAATCCTGAAGAAACTCAGCCCTGACCCTTTCAAGGGTTCAAAAACTGAAGGCTAATTTTGTGTACGCTTGGTGAGTTTTCACATGGTTTCACAGAGGCTGCTTCCAGCTGGAACTGGACTTGGAAATACTTATACTAAAATAACATTGGGAAAGAAGCCCCTGCGATGTTTCTGATCAAGCAAAAAGGAACCGAAAATCCCAGGAGACTGCCCCATATATTATTTTTATCTTCTCTTCTGCCTCATTAGAAGACAGTCTCCAAGCAGATAAAGATCTATATGAGATATTTTGTAAGACATATTACTTTATATCTTTTCAGAAATTCAGACTTTACAGACACTTATGATAAAAAATTTTATCTGCTAGTGATTTGCTCAAGAAATCATTCTTCACATTTTAAATATCATGGAAGTCACCGTCTCTGTTTACTTATTTTTCTCCATATCTGAGAAGTAAATTACGTGAATCTATCAAAACGTAGCAGCCTCCTAGTTTTACTCAAGTTGCTTCTAGTTTCTTTTCCAAACCAATCTGTATATTTATCTTTGCATAAAGGTTACTAAAAATAAGAAGTCTAACAAATTAAAATGTATCACTGCGTTGTGCTGACTCTGTCCCCAGGGCGCGCTAAAACAGTGATTGAGACTGGGTGTGGTGGTGCGTGCTTGTAATCTCAGCACTCGGCAGGCAGAAAACAGGAGGATCGCTGAGTCCAATCTGTGTAGTGAGACCCTGTAGACTCTGTACTAAATATGTAAATAAAATAAAACAAAACGTATCACTGTTTTTTTACATGACCTAGATTAGACTTCTGTATTCTGCTTGCCTGCGTATTGTACATGTAGCCAATAAGCTTAAAAGTTTATTTGCAAGACATGTAATTTTGTCTGTCTGTCTGTACAAGAACCCTGAATCTTAAGAGGAGTAAAAAAAATAAAGAATGTAGATCTGGTTATTAAAAAGAGGGAACTCTTGCCCCTGCACTTATATGCAGGAGTGGTGAATTCTTTCAATAGCTTTTCCACAGACTTATGGAATGAGAAATAACAGCGATGGCCCATCGGCACCCCTGAATTCTAAAGCAAGTTGGGATCTGGTTTGTGATTAGATAACAAAAGTATGACAGGTCCAGATCTGGGCCTTTTGCATATTGTCATGCAGTATTATTTATATACTACTACTACTACTAAACGTGCTCATTTGACCACATTTTCAGATATTTTGTAAGACATAGTGCAAATAAAATTTGAAAGTTTAGCAGTTCTTTCTTTCTTTTTACTTTTTTTTGGCGGAAATAGGAATTGAGCTCAGGCACTTGCCACTCAAGCTCTTATTCTACTGAGCTATCTACCCAGCCCTGAAAGTGTAGCAATTCTAAGGAGAGAGATAAGAATAGACAGAAGCTCCAAGATTCCAATATAAATCAATGCATAAAACATTTCAGGGCTGGGGAGATAACCGGGCAACATAAGCACCTGCCTGGCAAGTGCAAGGTCCTGAGTTCTATCCTCCACACTGTATGTCTTGCTGGCCCCTAAACTGGGTGTTGTGGCAGACACTTGTAATCCCATCCCTAGGGAGGCTGAGACAGGAGGATCACTACGAGTCCAAACTATATAGCAAAAGCCTGTATCTGAATTTTTTTAGACTTTTTTTTTCACATCTTCATTTTCTTAACAGAAACAAATTGAGCCCCAAACACATTATGAGGGGGTAAACAAAGAGAATAATTTTATCTTTGCCTCAAGATTTATTGAGTTATGGTTGGCAAAAATATACACATTTAACTTGTACAACATATTTTTATGGACCTATGCATTGCAAAATGATAACCATGGTTACACCAATTATATGACAATCACCTCACATACAGACCTGTGTGTATTTTTGTGTTAGCATGTGGTCACTTTTTAAATTCTTCACTGATTAGCATGGACACTGGCATATGTGTGTGGCTCCATAAGTGGCTATTTTATTTGCTGGTCTAATGGAGTACAGAATTGTGAAGTCTTGGGCTTGATTTCAAGGATGAATAGCTTGGAGGAAAAATATGCTCTCAGAACCTGTGTACTTTTCCTTTCTCTGTGTACCACACAGGTGTCATATAATTTTACCATTCTCTGGTCGAGAGTATGAATTTCTGCTGTGACTGAGGTGCCTGGATTGTTCCTTTTCACTAAGTCATTAAGTATTCTTAATAAAGTCAGAGCACTGAAGGTAATCCTGTGCGGGAGATTTCCAGATAGTTTATTTTCTTGAAAGCCCAGAGAATGGGAGTGATAATCCACAGGATAACAAGAGAGATGTTTGAGGGTATAGACTCTTGCAAAATTTCTTGGACTGAAAATAATCACTCCAAGGAAGAGTTCACTCTTGGATTTAAGGACCAGAGAGGAAGCATCATGAAATTCCCCTGAGACAGCTGAGTCTTTCCCCTTGTCTTGCTGATGGGAAAACTGCAGAGCTCTTGTTCCATTTATATGAGTGAGGAAGGAGCCAAAAGCCAGGGCCCATCTGGGTTTTCTATCACATTAAACCTTTATGTAATGAGAGATGTATACATTGATTTGATTAACAGCTCTGGCCTCCATTTATTTTGGGAAACAGTAATTATATTTCCCCACGCTGTGATTAATAAATCTAATAAACTTACAAACTCCTCTTTTTTGGATGCTTGTATATTTAGATTTTGGGGTCAGTGAATTATTTTCCTCATAAATCTCAGTAAATCTTTGAAATGGGATTTTGAAATAATTAAAATGTAGTGTCAATATTTGTTTCATCCTCCATTTAGAAGAAGCATTTTTCTTACCTGTCATTTCAGCTAGAGATTGATGAATGGTTAATAAAATTTTTATTTATCTGTGGCATTAATGTAATATTTATATTTAAAGTTTTATTTTAAAAGTGTATTTGCCATGAATTGAAATTTGCACTGATTGGAATTAATGATTTTCCTTACTGTTTTGACTCTCGCCTTGAAAGCATAAAGTAGAATGTCAAAATATTTTTTTTAAGTTTTTGGTTTTCTGCTACAAGTATTCTTTTCTACAAACAAACTATCTTATTACACTTTTAGCAAATCTATTTAATAAAATTTGTATAGCAGTACAGTTTAAAGCTTTTCACCCCCATATCTAGGACATAGAAATAGTCTAGTCATATTTTGAGTTGTGAGATAGAACACAGAACTACAGTTCCTCTAGTCCAGTGACACCAAACCTGTGGCTTGCATGACACAGAGGACACTCAGAGCCATCTCTGTTAGCAGTTGAGTCAAGTTGCCCTAACAGCTGAGTATCAGATAACAGTTTCTTTATTCTAAACAAAAATCTCACAGTCCAGATTTAATTGCCGTGTTGACACTTTGTAATAAATAAGCAGGTTTTGCCTTACAGTTTGGACACTTGGTATGTAACAGTTTCTCTATCACTGCCTAGTCTGTACCACCAGGCAGTGACAACTGTTTATGAAAATATGTTGAATATTTGAAGCAAAGAGAATATGTTTTGATGTCTGCATTTATAAGAGAAATATCTGAGTCTTCTTTGGAGTTCTTTATTCTTAATTATATACATGTCCTATTCTGTTGTTTTGGCTTCTTAATGATTAGAAATACAGAGGAGAAAATATAACTCTCTCCGGATGGGTTGTGGGCCAGGGATTCCAAATGAGGTCCTTGATAGCTTCCTTAACACACACTAGTACAGTAATTATAACACAGTATGAAACAGATGACTTCAAAAAGAAATTTCCAAGTTCTTAGAGAATAAATCTACATGGAAAGACTGATTCATCACAGAGATTGGTGCTGTTCCAGAGCAGAGACTGACACGTTTCACACAGCTTTCAGAACTGTTGTCTTGCGTAGACTCCTGGGACATTAGCACATTCATCTGTCTTTAACCGTAGCCATTAGGAGAAAACCACTTACTTCACGTCCCCATAGAATCTGTTTTAATGAACCCCATATGTGCCAGAGTTTATGTCACTTCATAAGTAGACAGAAAAAAGAATGACTGCTGCTGGTGAATGTGCTCTTAATTAACTGAAAGTGAGATGATTTTTATATGTCATGAATGAAAGCTTTGTTTCTAATTGACTTCTTGCCAGTGTGTGACTCTGAACACTCATTTGATTCTGTAAACTTCCTTGTTTCTGGCTTAAAACACTAGAGCAACACATACTAGAGTGATAGAACACTTATCCAGAAGGTCTTTATCACAACAAACCTTCCATGGTAGCTTACCTAGCAACTGTGTACTTAATTTTTTAGAAGGAGTAGGAATTAACCTATTATCAGCAAAACAGAGTTGAGACCTTAGCTCAGTTAACTCAAGTTTGGAAAATTATGAAGCCTGCATTAGATCGTAAAACATATTTCAAAGATCCGAATTTTTTTGTGTTTATTGTTTACAGAGTAAATACAAAAACTCAAGTGTCATCTACATATGAAGTGATAGGGATCACTTTATTCTGGTAGGTCAACTTGAAAGGCCTGAGTCTCAGCATTCTATATCCCATAAGCAGATAATCTATATGGCAATGCATTCTAGTTAGCCTACCTGAATTTTTATTATCATTGTTAACCACTTATTTAAACCTTTTTATATGGGGCACAAAAACTTGTTGATTCTTGCATAGGAGAATCATTCTATGAAGAAGCATCCAGGAAGAGAAGAGAAAAGTTTATTCAAAGGCCTTATTGCCTTTTAAAACAGGAGATGGCATCAGTGAATAGAGAATGTGGTTGTTTTTCAGCTACATGATTGAAAGTTTAGTATACAAGAAATGAGTATCATTTCTTGAGAGTTGTAAAACCTGTACTTATTATCTACCAGTTCAGCTTCCTGAATCTAAACTGGACTCCTGCTCAAGCAGAAAACACAAATGCACAGTGGTGTGTGGCTCTGTGCTTAGGGACAGAAGACTATGAATCTGTTTCTCTTATAACCTATGAACAATTGTCTTTCCTGTGGCTTTTCAATATCTCTGCGTACTGGGGACTTTTTGCCCTTTAGCCTACATAATTTTCTTTCTTTTTTTTTTTTTTTTTTTTTTGGTGGAACCAGGGATTTAACTCAGGCCCCTGTACTAGCCAAGGAAGCGCTTATTCTACTGAGCCATCTCCCCAGCCCCCATAATTTTTTAAATATCTTTTTAAAGAAAAGATTCATGAATCTATTACAAAATCAAAATTTTCATTACTGAAATTATTTTTCTGATTATTTCTCAAGTTTTTAAGCCTATGTGACTGAAAATTACTGCTCAGTAAAATTATAGAAATTTATTGGTGTCATTAATTCTCTAAGACATAGTATCAGCAATTACTAATTAAGAGAATTGCTGAATAAAAGATAGAAAATTGTCAGTTATTCAATGAGTAGTGAGTAAAAATTGCTACCACATTTTCATTACAAAATTAAAAATTGAACTTTTAATAATTTGGTCATTTAACTATATTTTGTTTTAACTTATACTACATGAGTATGAGGTAACATTCTTTAGTTGTAATTTGTTTAAACTGAAATGTTTTTAATTTTTAAAGAATACAAAATAGCAATTTAAAAGAGCATTAGAAACAATTCAAAATTTAACTAAATCAAGTAATAGGAATTCAGGAATGGTTGTATTACACAATGTTATGTTCAAAATGGTTGTTTAGATTTAAATGTGCAAAGTTGGTTTAAAAAACAAAACAACAAAAAGTTACAAGAAATTTAAAAGAAAAATATTTTAAGCATCACAAACGCCAATGTTTATGCTGGAATCAGATTACTCTCACATTATTGTAAACATTTACTGTATTCATGGTGTAAAACAAATCAAAAGAACAGAAAAACATGTTTCTGATATTCATAGTATGAAAGAGTAATTAGCAGGCAATGGTGCATTTCTGCACATTATGTAAGTTGGGCATCAAAATGGAATGAAGTTTCAATAAAATGCACTGAGAACACAGAAGTGTTTTAAGTGATCGTGAAGGCTAAGCAAGGCATTAGGAAATGGCAAATGTCAGACTATAAAGGGAATAACGGGGAGAACTCATACTTCCGGGTAAGCTTCCTCTGGAGGGATTTGATATTACAGCTGTTACTCTCCTGAGAGAAGTCAATTCCAGGGAGGAAATAACAAAGGGTGCCACGCCTGAGAACACAATGGGAGATCGGCTTTCTCTCTTCCTAAGGCAGAAGTAATTTGTCCTAGATGGAAACTCTGAAATAGCAGGGGATGGCTTCGGAGAGTAAGCAGATTGGTAGTGGTAGCGATTATTCATAACTAATGTAAATGAAGAATTGTTCTAAGTGCTTTATGTATATTTATTATACAAGTCTCACAATAATATGAAGGCAGTGTTGGCACCTTTTTTTTACAGATTAAATAAAAAAAGACTTAAAGTAAATTGCTCCAGACTGTGCAGTTAGTAAGCGATGACAAGAGGGACAGAGTCAGCTGCCTGGCTCTTCAGATGTATACATCACTGTGACACAAAACTGGCCACCCTTGCCATGGGTCTGGCATATTAATGAGCACTAGATGAGGCTATAGATAGCTGTAATTGACATGCCATGATTTGGGACAGAATCAATGCAATGTTGTTTCTATTACTTTTTTTTTCACTCTTCCTTTATTAACAGAAGTAATCTTTCCCAACCCTAGAGGAAAACTTCGCTAGTTGATGATGTTTCTGTTACCCAACATAGTACAGAGGCCTCAAGGAAAAACAGGATAAAAACACAGTCTTAGTTTGGAAAAAAAAAAAAAAAGATGTTCTGATTGAGATAGAAATTAAAGAAAAATATTGAAATATATTTAAATTTGGCTCCTCTTCTTTCCTGACCTGACAGAAAGTCTGCAGTACAGGGAAAGGAGTGGCAGGTGCATTTCTGTTTCTTCTTCTGGTTTCACATAGCTGGCAGGGAGGGACAGGAAGGGAATGCACTGAGAGGGGTCTCACTTGAACACAGCACCCTGAGCACCCTTTTCTTTTCCAGTTGAAATTCAGAGATGGTGTTTTCTCTTGTGGATGATGACTGTGTACCCTCCACCCCATACATCGTTTTCCCTAGAGAGCTCCTCTCTGTGCTAGACATCACTTCAAATTGAACAGTAGAATAAAATAATACAACTTTATGACTCAATAAAATGTCATGGCTAATAATCCTGTAATAAAAGATAGATAAACAAGGGAAAAAACCTTAACTGATGCATTCAGCTGAAGTTCCACACCATCGGAGGACCTTCAGAAATGAAGACCCAGGGCAGTGCAGATAGCTCAGTGGTCTAAGTACCTGCACAGGCAAGCCTAAGAGCCGAGGTTCGATGCCCAGTGCCCCATGCTGTGCGAGTCTCATCCCCAAGTGCACTGTCTTGGCATGGTGGTGCACACCTGTAATCCCAGTGCTGGGGAGGCTGAAACAAATATCAGTGCCAGTCTGAGCTGTGTAGCGAGCCCTTGCACCCAATACATTTAAAAAAACTTAAGACCCAAAAGATTCAGGGAAAACTATATTTTTATGCTAAATCTGTTGAAAGAAGTAGATGGCTGTGAAAAAACCCAAATGATTCAACAAGGAAAGGTCTTATTTAATAGTAATAAACTGGGGAGATGTTCATTCAATAAGGCCTGTTTACTCAGATTTTTCTTGTGTCTCCTTTAGATGCTCCTTTCTCCTTGGGTAGAGCCACATACATGTCATGTGAGAAGGGAGAAGGCCAGAGGTCAGAGAATGCCTTTCTAGGTTTCATGACTTGGCTAGAGGGGAAGAGTTCTAGTTTTGGTGACCACTGAAAAGCAGTGGAAGGGAGACAAAAGCATGGCTGAAGGCCAGGATGGCCTTCTCACTTCTGAGTCTTTTCTGTTTCCTTCAGCTCAGAATTACTCAGCATGCACCATACTTTGAGGTGCACTTTCTGGATTCCCCAGGAAATCTCATCCTCTGCTTCTCGCATGGGGTCTTACTCGAACAGGTCCCAAACTGCCCAGGTCAGTGGTCTCATGGATAGCTTGGCTGCTCTCCTACCACGAAGCACTGCTGATCCCCTCTCCCCACAGACTAGGGCCACAGGCCTGTCTCAAACCAGGAGACCCAACACAGCTCCACCAAGCCAGTTTATCAGGCTCCCTTGTCCTCTGACATCTCAGACAAGAGTGAATTCATGGTCCACCATGCCACTCAGATCTATGGGTGATGACACTCTCCTCATTTACTTCTTTTTGTAAAGTTTTATTTTTATTAATACATCTTTGCAGTATATAATGATTACATTCATTGTGGGGAGTGAGTACATGTACCTGACACATCTTAATTATTGTTTTAGTCCCTCCCTCATCACTCCATCTCTTGGTCCCCATCCCTTTTGCAAAATATCTATCTCAAGTTTACCCTTCTTCAGGGCTGAGTAGCACTCTAGTGTGCATCCCATCCCCCATACATGCATATCCTCTTTATCCATTCATCAGCTGATTGGCATTTTGGCAGTTTCCAAGATTTAGCTTTTACAAACTGTATTGTTATTAACATGGGTCTGCATATATCACTATGGTGTGATACTTTTAATTCTTTCAAGAAGGTACGAAGGAGGGTAATAACTGGATCAAATGGAATCACTAGTTTTAGTTTTTTGAGTAATCTCTACACTGATTTCCATAGTAGGACACTAGTAGGTAACTGGATACACCTTCATACAATACTCTTACATGGAATAAATCGGACACAAAATGCAAATATCATTATTTCTCTGGTATAAAAAAACTGAAAGTGTAAATAAGGGCCAAAATGTATAATAGGTATAAAGATCCGATTATCATACCTCACAGAATTAGAGAAAATGTTCCTAAAATTGATTTGTAACCAGAAAAGTCCTAGAATTGATAGGGCAAGAGTGACTTCATTTTCTTTCTGTAAATCCATTTTAAAACAAATCACTTAATGTAACTTGGACTGTAGATTAACTCCCTCCCTCCCTACTCCCATGGAATTAACCATAAAGTCTACCAAGAAAAACAAGCCCATAAAAAAAGGAACAGACACAAGAGCTTTAAAAGTAGGATAAACATCAAATCACAATATCCTGTGATTGGTAGGTGCCCCGAGAATGAAGAAGATAAACCTTGTAACAATTCTGTGGCCATTCTGCAACATTCCTGTGAGTGTGGAAACATAGCTGCTATGAGTACTTAAGAATTATATAATCTGAAAGCAAAGTTCAGGTGGGTATTGTCAATTAAAGAGTATTGACCCAAAGTTGCTAGCTTGCAATAAAGCACTCATCTCTCTCTCTGGGATCTTACCTTTGCTCACTGTCATTCTGCTATTCTAGCAAATAAAAATAATTTTGAGTAACAAAGGCATGAGGCACTATAAACTCTGACTTGAAATTATATTATGGAGCTACTGTGATAAAAAGAGAAGTACTGGCAAAAGAAAGCCTCAGGATCAATGAAACAGATTAGAGGATGTAGAAATAACTCCAGACATACTTGCATAACTTATCTTTGATGAAGGAGCCAAACATGATCATTCGAAGAAGATAACCTCTTTAAACCATGGTGCTGGAAAAACTAGCTTTCCACCAGCTAAAGGTTAAAACTTTACCCATATCTTTCACCATACACTAAACTAAAATTGAGATTAGTCAAAGATCTAAATATGAAAACAGAAACACTAAATCTGCTGGAAGATATAACAGGTAGAACTCAAAGACATTGGTGTAGACAAAAACTTTATGAATGAAACCACAGTTACTTAGTAACTATCACAAAGAATCAACAACTGAGATCTCATCTTATTAAAAAAAAGCTCTTGTGCAGCAAAAGAACCCACCAACAAAGAGACAACTCACAGCATAGGAAAACAATTTTATTAGCTGTTCCTCAGATAAAGAGCTAATATCTAGAACATACAAAGAAGTGAAAAAGTCAGACTCCTCCCTCAAATTTAAAAACCAAATCCAAAAAAAGAGCATCAGACAAGAATACACACTTCTCAGATGAAAAAGTAGAAACAACAAATAAATACGCGAAAAATATTCAACGTCACTGGTCATTCAAGAGACCAATGCAAATTAAAACAATGCTAGGATTCCATCTCATTCCAGAAAGAATGGCTGTTATCAAGAAATCAACAAGAAATTTGGTGGGGTTGTGGGAGAAAAAGAACCCTCCATTTTTGGTGGAAATGTAGACTAGTGCAACTACTATGGAAAACAGTGTGGGGATTCCTCAAAAAACTGACACTAAAGGTTCCACTTGATCCAGGTATTCATTTTCTTAGCATATCCCTGAAAGACTTAAAAGCATCACATCACAGCAATGTATGCGCCCAAGTTCACGGTGGCACAATTTGTAATAGCTAAATCCTAGAAATGACCACATGCCCATCAATGGATGAATGGATGAAGAATATGTGGGGATTTTTATATAGTGCCCTACTACTCAGCCACACAGAAAGACAAAATCGAGACATTTCTAAGTAAATGGATTCGCCTAGACACTATATTCTTAACAGGAATAAATCAAACATGTATGTGTAAATATTTTATTTTCTTTCTGTGCTGAGAAACCAAAAGAGCATAAAAAGCACAAAATGTGTAATAGTTGTTGTGAAACAGGAAGAAAATATTAAAATGGGAACTAGAGAATTTGGAGAAAGAAAGGAAGGGAAAAGAAAAAAAAATGAGAAAAGAAGGAAAAATGGAAGCAAAGCCTTTGTAAATAAGAAGGGGAAAGGAGTTGAGGGAAAGTTAGGGAAGTGGGAAAATGAATCAAGGTATATCGTGTACAAGTAAAAATTCCCTATGATGAATGTAATGATTGTGTAAACCTGAAATACATGAAATATACTTAATTACTTAAAAAAGGAAACATTGATAGCTCTGATATAAATTGGTGCAATAAGAGATGAATATCCGTTTACTTATGTAGGCAGTTTTATTTTACGGTAAGATTTATGGAACCAATAGATTATAAGCCTCTGTTAATTATTTTCTAGTTATTGCATTTTACTTATCATAAATAAATTATTTTCTAAAACAGAAATTCCACATCCCCATACTGATCAATTTAGAGATGAAACAATTTTAATATGCATGATTTTAGTATATTTGTTGTTGAAACAAATGTGAAGTTAGCATTATTGGCTGAACAAAGAGGTTTTTTATTGACATTAGATCATAAATTTACTTTCGTGTTAGGTATCAGAAGAGACCTAGAATAGCAAAAACCATCCTGGGTAAAAAGGAAAGGTATGAGTCATCACAGTCCCTGACTTGAAATTATGCTACAGAGCTACTATGACAAAATCAGTATGGTACTGGCATAAAAAGGCCTGGATATCAATGGAATGGATTAAAAGATGCAGCCACAGCCATAAACACACTCAGTCACCTTATCTTTAACAAAAGAGTCAAACAGGTTTAGTGAAAGAAAGATAGCCTCTTTAATAAGTGGTGCTGGAAAAGTTGGCTCTCTACATGCCAAAGTCTATCACCATGCACTAAACTACAGTCAAAATGGATCAAGTTTAAATATTAAAACAGAAATACTGACCTTCTGAAGGAAAAGTTGGGTAGAAATCTTAAAGATATTTGAGTATGCAGAGAGTTCATGAACAAAAACCAAACTGCACAAGAAATACTTCAAAGGATCAACAACTGGGATCTCATCTTATTGAAAATCATTTTCACATCGAAAGAAGTCACCAACACAATAAAAAGAAAACCTATTAATTGGGAAAAATTAGAAAACTTCCCCTCAAAGTTCTTCTATCTAGAGAATATAAAGAATTAAAAAGACTTAGACTCCTAAAATTTGAAGACCCAATCAAAAAATGGCCATCTCAGATGAATACACACTTCTCAGAGGAAGAAATACAAATGGAAAATAAATATATGAAAAAAACGTTCAACATCATTGGTCATTTGAGAAGCACAAATTAAAAGAACTCTAAGATTCCATCTCACCCCAGAAAGAGGGACTATCATCAAGAAATCAACCAATAACTAATGCTGAAGGGGCTGTGGGGAAAAGGAACCCTTTTCCACTGTTGGTGGGAGTGTAGACTGGTAAAACCACTATGAAAATCAGTGTGGAGATTTCTCAAAAATGTAGGATTAGAGATTCCATTTGACTCAGGTATTCTTGTGGAGATTTTCCCAGAAGGACTGAAAACATTGTACTGCAGCTATATGTTTGCATCCATGTTTACAGCAGCACAATTTGTCATAGCTAAATCCTGGAAACAACACAAATACCCATCAGCTGAGGAATGAACAAAAAAGAAGTGATATTTTTACACAATGAAGTATTATTCAGCTTAATTTTTTAATAAAAAATAAACCAGGGTTTTTCTAGGTAAATGGATACAACTAGAGACCATACTAGTAAGTGAAGTAAGTTAGACACACATGTAAACACTGTATTATCTCCCTAATGTAAGAATCTGAAATAAATAAAATCTGAAAGGTGCAATAACTTTACTTTTTAACATAATCTAACTTTCTATTCATTTTCTCTGCCCTAACCTGCTTTGTTTTCCTTCTTTTAATCTTTTGAGACTCTAAATGCCTTAGATATCTTGCATCTATTAATGTTTCTCAGGGATATTCTCTGACATTTGAGCGTAGGACAGGTATCCTTGCAGATCTCTAGTGTAACCTTTTATAAATTTTGGATTTTAATTATGGAAGTATTTGTCTTTATTTTGATTATCATTTACCTTTGTGACTTTGTGAATATTCCACGAGACTATTGTTCCCTGTTTTATACGTAGCATGTAGAGGAGGCCATATTGTTGCCTAATTAATATTTATCAAATTAATGAATGAAATCATCATAATTTTTTCCTTACTATAAATTCCTAAAGCCATTTTTTCATATGTGACAACTTACACTTAGGATATTAAGATTTGTTTTATTTAAATACTTAGCTGAGTCTCTGATGAAAAAACACGTCTTTCAATCTTCTGTTTTGTTTCATTTAGTGGCATTATTTTAATCAAATTATCTGTTGCCCGAGTACAATTTTCAGTTTTATGTGAGAAAAGAAACAGAACAATCTTGTCTTTTTGTAGGGAAGAATGACAAACAATGTGATTTTGGACTCTCTAAACACAGATGTGTTGGCCTCAGATTTAACCTCCCTGTTTCCAGTCTCTGAGTCCCTTAATTATGTTTCCATTTCCCATGAGAGTCCACAATGACCAGGTTGGTATTTCTTGATTTTTAGAACTGCTTAGTTTTTTAAAATTTAAAAAATCTCTTTATTCATGATTATGACTCAGTAATAAGAAATGATACAGAAACAATTATAATCTGAAGTATACTCACTATATTTTGTTATATCGTTATCTTTTTAAAAATGGGTCCTGTTGTATTTGCTGTTTAGAGAATATTTTTTTACTTCAAATATATCACCAATATTTGTGTTTGGTAAACAACAAAAATCCGCCTTTTATATCTAGGAATGGGCTGTCTGCTTGTGTGTTTCTTAGCACATGCTCCCTGTGGACCCTGGGTGCCTATTGGCAGAGTCATCCCTGCATGCAGTTTTGCTTGTGTAGAATAATATGAATCACTTAAAACAAACTTCTTTGTAACTACGATGGGTGATACATGATGCACAGTATTTTGTTCTCTGTAAAACATGGCAACTAATAGTCTGTACTCTTGGACCGACAGATGCTTTAGAGATTTCTCAATGTGCCATACATCTAAACCACTATCACATGAACTTCCTTAGTGTTCATCAGAAAGGTATCAAAATTGAAAAGTTTTCATGTTTTAAAGTTTCTCATGGAATGCACCAATGTTCTGACTTCTCTGTAAGTTTCATTTATTTCTAGTCTTTCACATTTTTCCAGGCGATATTACTTCTATGTGTAATTGTATCTGTAGTCTTGTGGGGCATGTCTGTCTGCTGCCAGAAATTTGTAGTTCAGTATGAAGCAACTAAATCCATTTTTACATTTAAAAACAGTAAGAGGTTCCACTACTTATTGTATCACAGAATAAAGACAAAAAAATACAATAGCAACAGTAGTTTTGTCCTTCATGTGCTTGAATATCTCAAATTATTGAAAATGTACATTTATTTTCTCATTTATTGGCTCAACATTCAAACACCCTTCCCATGTGATGGGCTGTTTCTCCCACTTCTCTGGATAAACTACGAAATAAACACATATCTTTATAAGAACATGGTAACTTACAACATATAATCTGTGTGTAATTAAAGCAGTAAATTCATATAGAGACTGGGGAAAGTTGACAAATAATTCATTACTTCTGGAGCTCTTTCTTTATCCTAATCCTTGGACTCTGGGTAGAATATTAAATATGCACTTACAGTTTTAATCTACATCTTCTTAATATTTCCTGTTGAAAGTTACTGGACCCAAATCCTTAAAATAAATGCTCTGTGGATACTACAGATATCGTTCAAGGATTAAGTAATGTAAATTTCATTTTAGTTGTATATTGGCACATCACATATTTTAATTGCTTCCACAGATTACAAAGACACTGTATATGTGAATATGCAGTATGCTCAAACCTCGGAAACACCAGGATTCTCCTCTTTTTATTTGAAGATTATTCTGCTTGCCTGAGCAATGAAAAGTGGGCCTTTTCATGAGTCTACTGTTCCTCTGCCTACCTTGCCACTTCGCTGTCAACAGATGCCAGTCATCAACAATGAGGATTGAAGGACTATTTTGCTTGGCTACTATTGAAGGAAGCTTGGTCATCCCTTTTCACCAACTTGTCCACGCTATAGAAGGGAACTGTGTTAAACTGTAATATAGGCTGACTGATGCAATAACAATTGACATCTAACAAAGATGTGCCCAAGTTTTATGGAAAGTATTTCCAGTAAGAACTACAAAGTGTGTATGTTTCCATAGCCTGCTTTCCTATTGTGTAGAATCCCTTAAGGAAAAATACTACTGCATAGGAGCACAGATTCACCCTGAAGATTTCCAGGGACCTGAATAGAATACATAGTACACTTCCTGGGATCGTCTGATCTTCATCTATTATTTTGCTGCTTAGAAAGCCACTTATTTATCAGTGATAAATAATAAATAATGTAGCTGCTTGTGATATTCAAATTGGCATCACAAACATTAATAAATTTAGTTAATAAGCAACTATAAAGTGTTAATATTTTAGGCACTGAAATAAAACTTTATCATTTTTGTAAGCTCTGACAATAAACTTATAAGGATAGGCTTTTCATTTTTCCCATTTTACAGATAGGGAAACTGGATCATAAAGATGTTAACCAACTCAAGATTATTAGATAAGTAAAAGCAAGATCCAAAAAAACCTTGATGGAAGTTCCATCCGATTCAAAAATCCATGCTTCATTTCCACAAAGTGAGCAGTCCTGAAGTTATTTGCTTCCTTGGAGAGAGCTGCATTAAAACTAGGGACTGCTGTTCACCAGAGATGTTTCCTCTGCTGAGGTGATATTGTCTGTAATGGCTGAACTTCATTGTTAACTTAATTATGTAGAGCAAAACGATGGGGGAAGACCCTCCCTACATGTGAATGATGCCTGGATGTAAAAAAGTGGGAGTAGGAATTCTACCACCACAGGCTCTTTTCTTCTTTCTCTGTTTCCTGGCTACTTGGAGAAGAGCTCCTTACCTCTACCACACCTTCCCACCATGACGCTTCTTCCTCACCACAAGTCTATCTATGGCCTGAAACCTCTGAAATTATGAACCTAAACAAATCTTTCTCCCTTTAAACTAATTTTTTCAGGTATTTTGTCACAGCAATGTAATGCTGACTAACCGTTTTCTTAGCAGCAGGTGTGAAGCTATTTATATCTAGGTAAAAAGGATTCTTAACTATTTGAGACCTAGGCATTTTTTACTTGCTTTACTTTTGTTGCAAAATGCTGATAGGCCCAGAAAGAATGGCTATCATAAGGAAATCAACCAACAACAAATGTTGGAGAGGTTGTGGGGAAAAGGGAACACTTCTCCACTGCTGGTGGGAATGCAGACTAGTACAACCATTGTGGAGGTCAGTGTGGAGACTCCTCAAAACAGTAGGACTAGAAATCCCATTCAAGCCAGCTATGCCCCTACTGGGAATTTTCCCAAAGGATTTGGATACATTGTATCATAGAGATATATGTGTACCTATGTTTATAGCAGCACAATGTGTGATAGCAAAATCTTGGAAACAACCAAGATGTCCATCACATGAGGAATGGTTGAAAAAGATGTGGTATTTCTATATAATGGA
>PVKA01029523.1:7334-28328 GCA_004027165.1 Ctenomys sociabilis
AAAAAAAAAAAAAAAAAAAAAAAAAAAAAAAAAAAAAAAAAAAAAAAAAAAAAAAAAAAAAAAAAAAAAAAAAAAAAAAAAAAAAAAAAAAAAAAAAAGAAAGAAAGAAAAGAAAAATGAAACAGAAGAAAGAAACAAAATTTAAAAAACGTTTTTGCATGAAAGAAACACATTCATTTCAACAGAAAATTTATATTTCAAAAATCAAATGATCAAAAACAATACCCATGCAATAGGAACCCAGAAATAAAAAAACAGGAGTATCTTTTTTTAGTTCATGAAAAATGTGAACTTGGAACCAGGAATGATCAAATGAGAAATTGGAATGTAATGACGCACACACAAAAATAACCTTCAAAAAATTCTGTAAACATATGGAAATCTTGTGAGCACCAATGGGTCACAGATGAAATTAAAGAAGAAATTTTAAAAATCCAAAATCTGATGCAACTTAAAGTACAACTTACCAGAATCTGTGGGATATAATGAAAGCATTCCTGAGAGGGAAATTTATAATGGTGAATGCATGAAATAGGAAAACAAAGAGGACAACAATTAAATAGCCTAATGCTGCAACTCAAGTTTATAGAAAGAGAAGAGCAAGTGCATCCCAAAGCTCCCCCCAAAAAAGGTAGAAATCATAAAACAGTATAAAAATAATGAATCTAAAAGCTGGTTCTTAGATTAAATAAATTTGAAAAACCCCTAGCTAACCTTATCCACAAAAGAAAACACTGAAATCCATGCAATAAAGAATGAAAGAGTGCAATCAATAGAAATTGGCAACTTTGTTAACTATTCAATTTGTACCTTGTCCATAGGAGCAAAGTCTATCATTACATAACAAAACAAATTGTAAATTAGGAGTTTGTATGTATTGTGTATCCCCTTGTTGTGTTGATTTAACATGGATTCCTCTGGACAGCCAGTTGCTAGGTCTCTGGTGCTCTGCGTTGTAGGGTGATGTATCAGACACCTGGATTCCCCTGCCCAAGCTGGTAGCTGAGTGTCTCAGGTGCTTCCCATGCTGACTGCCCTTGCTATGCTTTATGGGGTCTATATTGCTAAAAATGTACTGTGATATGTTAATATTTAAGTCATAATTTACATTTTCTTAAATCTGTGTTTCAAAATCTATGCATTATTTCTAATTTAAATTTTTTTTGTGTTTGTATGGGCTGGTGTGTGGAAATGTACATAATTTGAATTATTGTTCTATTATGGTATGAAAATTGAACCTGGCTTTGTAGATCTTTGACTAAAATTTACAATTTGTTCTACATTACCATTTATATGAAGTCTTAAACTATTATTTTCCTTGTCATACTTAAGATTTAATGCAAAATCTAAAATTTAAACACATTTTAACATGGTAATGTCATTTAAGGTCTATATGCAAATGCAATGTATTGAAAGAAAATAGTAAATTTATATAGAATAAATTACACAAATTTTACTAATTAATGGAAAAAAAAACACAAGCTGGTATCTTAGAAGGGAATAGTCATGAGCATGTATTTCAGAACTTTTAGGATTTTTAGTAACTGGGTAACTAAACTGTTGGGTGAACCTAGAACTAATCACCCTGAAAGGACACCAACAGGAACAGACTGCACTAAAATTCATTTTTCACAGCCAGTTTTATTCTGGATTTGGTCAGACTACACAATTTGTATCCAATACCTTTTGGTCCAAGTGAACAGTTTTTCCCACCCCTCAAGTGTAAGGTAAGGCAGTTTACAGGTTTCAGGTCAGTCTGGGCAATTTAGCAACATACTCTCTAAAACATATTTTTCAAAGGCTTAGGATATAGTTGTTTCAGACCATTTCTGAGTATAGACCACACTCTCTTTTTAACCCTAGTACTGCAAAAATCAAGCAGCACAAGTAACTATGAAAAAAGTATACAGATTGATTTTATGATGTCTGAAACTTAAATAGAAGCAAATTCAGAATAGGTCTGTGTCACGAGACTTATTTCAGTTTTTATGTCCTACAAGTGAAATTTGTTTTCAAAATAATTTTAATTTTATATTCTTTTGTTTTTTTATATTTTAGGGAAAGATGTACAGGGAGTTCTCACTACTAGGTTATACTCATAGTGATGTGCCTGTTTACAGCCTTCCAAGAGCTGGGATTACCAGTGTACTCCACCACACCCAGTCTCAATTGCTGTCTCAGTGTGCCACAGGAGTGGGGCTGGTACAGCAGGCCCAGGGATGGAAACCTGGCCCCTGCACCTGTGTGTAGCTGCTTTAATCAGGTGATTTATTTGGCTGGCCTACTAAATTTATATGCTTGGCAGTGGGCCTTCACTATAAAAACTTGAATTAAGTGGTACTGCTACTTCAGGATTTCATAGTTGAACAAGATCTGTCTTTGTGATGTTTGATTTCCACTCAAATGCATCAAGTGTGACATATCCCATATAGAAATGTTTCATGCCACTTACTGTTACCATGCTTACCAAATACTATATAAGGTTACATTTTCTCTATGTTTTTCCTGTTACTCTAAGGCATAACAAAACAGATAGTACTAGAAAACCAAATTCATGGGAAATTTCTCTAGGACCTCCACTTCTAAATTCCTTTAACATGAGAATAGCTATAGATACTGAGTGTTTTCAAAATGTTCTATCTCCCTTGATGATGATGACTGTATACAATAAGTTCAAAATGTTTTGATTAGGAAGACGGGCATGCAATAGGGCCTGGGTCCAATTTCCTGACTAGCAAAATACATATGTTTTTTTCATCTGAGTGTTTTAAAAAATGTATGCCAACAGGATGTTTTCATATGTCCTTAGAATGTATATCAGTTTTGGTATGGACCTTAAAACCACTCATCTCATATGATTAAAAAGATTAAAAGCATGGCTTTTGTAATATTTTATTTGCTGTACTTTAAATACAGGAATTGTTTTCTTTGTTCACTTGAGTTTCTAAGTCTCCTACACTGCATAATAGGGATAGAAAAATGTTAAAATTGGTGCACTTGAAGTATTAAAGAAAGAAGCTTGCTATTTCGCCATGCATTCTTGGAATTTTGAAGAAACTATATTCTTTGATGTGAAAAGCTGTTGTAAGTGTTGGAAACTCTGCACCTGTGTATACAGACATATTTTAAAACAATAAATTGGCATGTTTGAGGAAAAACAAGGAAATGAAATTAGTGCAACAGTTATCATTCTGAAAGCCATAAATGATCACATATTCAACTTTATTAAGTACTCTTCTGATAGGCTTATGCGCTTGAATTATCTTCTCTGAATGCATAATCAATTGTGGTACATATGCCATACTTTACTTGTATTTTTCAGATAATTTTTAATGTACAGATTTCCTCCTTCTTCTCTCATTTCCATTGCAAATGGTATAGCCAATCAAAACAAAGAGCCTTCAAACCCCGGTTCCGAAAAAAAAAAAAAAAAAAAAAGCAGAGACCCGCTATGCTTTTCCATTTTCCACATTGTGGATTTTCCTAAGCACCACACTGTTGCCTTGCTTAATATCTACCTCAGTGCTCAGTGTGCAGGGCCTCACAGTATTACAGGCTACTCCTATGTAATGACTTTCGGCAACCCCACGTTCAGCGATTTCTCCAAGAAAATGTGGGTCCTTCAATGGAGAATGGTTCTAGAAATCAACAACTGGGTGCTATGGGTGCTTACTGCTACAGGGGCATTATCAGCTCACAGCTCCCTCTGCTGACTGTACAAAGAATGGACTGTGTACTTATGTAATTATCTTAATATAATTACATAAATCTTTCTACATATGTATATGTATATGTAAATATATTACATAAAATACATAAATCTTTCTACATACTTATATGTAAATTTGTGGTTCAGCATTAAGTTGAATGTGTGACTTTAGTCTGATGACTCCAACTATAAACTATTTCCACAGGGGTCATTTTGGCTACCTCATGTGGACAATCTATACCCCCACCTTCCACCAGTGGGGATCCTTTATAATACTGCCCACAACATACCCCATGTTCAATTAACAGTTCAGTTCTAGTATATTGGAACTGGGAGATTCAGATTTGTTCAAGCTAATCTTGCACCCCATGAGGAACATCTATATCAACTGGGGTAGATTTGAAGCTCCCTCAACTTTCAGTCTTACTTGATTTTCTCCTTTCCAACAGTGATTTCCCCCTTCTTGGCTCCCAGATAATGTAGAGTCACTTAAGATTTTTCTCAATGGTTAAGTTCACATTATTCTATAGACTTACAGTGCTAGGATTGACCAGTTTTTAAATATTATTCAGATTTTCATATAGTAAGCTTTACTCTTGGTGCTGTAAATTTTTTGGAGCTTTCATGAATGCATTGTGCTTTTTTTCTGGTTCAAGCAGGACTGCTGTAATTGTTTCCTTTCTCATTGCTAGATACAGTATCAGACACCTACAACATACACAAGTATAGGATTCACTCTTGCAGTTTATAAAAGAATAGTTCAAAGCTAGACACAACACGGGGAAGGACTTGAGTGACCAAAGCTGTTCAGTTCACAGTGGCGAGGAGCTAGAGTTGGAGAAGTGTGTAAGAGAAGAAAGGCAGTTTCTTGCTTCTATAACCAACACTCTCATACAAGGGAACATGTTATACTCACCTAATAGGTTTTCTTTAGTATAATGCAGTCAATATATAAAATGAACTGTCAAAATTCACATGTGGTCTTCTTCAGAGCCAACCATAACTATTTACATCATAATTGATCTTCAAAGGAAGATAATGACAGTATCACATTTTCCTGTAACATAAAGCTATCCTGCTGATTTCTATTGTTCTGTTGATAGCAGCAGTTAATGTTTAATTTTTTTTTTGTTCTTTCTCATTTGTGACCAAATTTGCATGCTTCCATCTGGTTATTCTGCACCAGTAATTCGAAGATAACAACAGGCAATATAAAAGCTATTCTTGAATTCCTATAATTCTGCATAGTGTAATTCTGTACTGTTTCCAATATTTTTCAGTTATTTTTATTTTCTTTAAAAAATAAAAGAAAAAATCCAAAATAATAATGTTCATAGAGAAGACACAATCAGTCACTGACCACTGACATGAAGGCTAAGACTATTTTCAAATAACTTCTGCTGTGGAAACTATTTCTAAGCTAAAAGACAAGAATCAAAGTTTTACTTCTGAGTTGCAATAAAGATAAAAAAGACAATGGTCATCTCAGTGCCAGGATTTGTAGTGAACTCTTATGTATTTCATCACCTACAGTGCAAATAGTTAAAGATGGAAGATATTTCTAAAAGAATAGTCTAGGAAAAAAGTGGCAATCATTCCATGCATATATTCGGAACCTTGTGAAATCAAAGTAGAAATCAAACAATCATTTGATGAACTTCCATTTTACTACTTTACCTAACCCATTAAATATTTAAGAGAGGACTGGGATGAGAAGATAGCTCAGCATATTAAAGCACCTAGATATGCAAGGACTGCGGTTTCATCCCTGATGTGCTGTGCTGGGCCCAAATGCAGTGAGCACTGAGAAGGTAACTGGGACTGGGCCTGGCAGTGCAAGCCTATAATCCCAGCACGTGGGAGGTTGAAAACAGAAAGATACTTTGGAATCTGATCTGTGTCGTGAGACCTTGTACTAAATACTTAAGAAAACTGTTCAAGAGAGGGCAGTTTACTTTCCGTATATTTGAAAGTATTGGTGGCTTCCTTTGCCATTGGTTTCTAGTTACACTGCACTACTTCACAACTAACATACAGGCAGTAATTTCCATTTACTCACAAATGGCCTCTGAGCTAGCATGTGACCTACAAGGTTTTCCAGAAAACATTACACACTGTAAAAAAGAAAATATAGTCTGTTGCTTAGCCAAACCTCGAAGAAATCTAGAATCAAATACTGTCAAAAAATTTACCAAAACTTTTAGATCACAGTGGAAATACTCCTGTGAGCAAAGTCTATAGCAATGAATGCTCATATCAGAAAAAGAAACCATACTCAAAACAACAACATGAAAACAGAACACACACCTCAAGAGAAAAGTGAATACAATACAAATACAAATCTTATATGCAGAAAGAAATTACATAACTCAGAGTAGAAACTGATAAATTCTTAATAAAAATGTGAAGAAATACTACATTCAACAGCTGGTTATTTTAAAGAGCTAAATCTTAGAAGCTGCAAGCAAATTTGACAAAACTCTACCCAATGATACCAAAAAAGGAAAGAAGTGCCATAATGCATTCTATTAGATATGAAGAGGGTGAAATTAAACCAAATACTTCCAAAAGATCTTTGATAAATCAAGAAACTGCCCTCGAATTAAATGGCAATTTTAGAAGCAATGTATGGATTCTCATGTATATAATCTACTGATGCTAGACAAAGAAGCTGTAAACATTTTGAACACTCCAATATATCTCCATGAAACTGAAGAAGCAGTACCTAAAACGAAGATAGAAGAGGAACCCAGGGCTCAAGGCATTTCCTAATCAAATTTACAACAGCTTTGTACAAAATCCAAGGCCAGTGGTCTGCAATCTGTTTCCAGAAACAAAAGAGAGGCAGTACATTGAAGTTCTTGCTGAAAGTCAGCATTCCTCTAATTGAAAACAAGAAGGAGATACAAGCCAAAAAGACAAATTGATCAAATACTTTAAGGAACACAGAATGATAAGGTACTGGCAAACAGAATGCAAGAAATCCTGAACTTAGGATGTCCACTATAGATATTCGCCAATACAGTTCTCAAAAGATAAGGCAGAATATTCAGGCAAGGAAAAGAAATAAATGCCATCTATATAGGGAAGAACAAATCTCAGTTATCACTACTGGGAGATAAGATTCTATAAAAGATGTAAAAACTAAACTAATAACCTAATGCAGTCACTAAATGGGTTATGAAGTGAACACATAAAAATCAGTAGTGTTCTTCTCCACCAATAACAATCTTACCAAAAAAATGCAAGGTCCTGAGTTTCAACATCAGAAATTAAAAAAATAAAATAAAATGAGTTCACAAAAATTCAATCCTGAACACAGCAGTCAGATAATTATGCCGCTTAGCTACCTAATCCATTCTTGAACGTTATTTCTGCTTATTTTGCCTGATATTTGGGCAACAAATTGTAAATATCTAGAATATATAAAGGAAGAAAAAATAGGCCTCCACATTAAATAGCCCACTGAAGAAATAATCTGAATTTTCATTTCCCTTTCTTTCTTCCCATCTTTTTTGGCTAGCTCAGTCCACCCTGATGGAGGGGATGGTGTAACATGTGCTTCCAGGTATCAAATCATAGTACTTTGCACAGGCTTAATCTTGCCTCAGCAAGTGCTTTAGATGGGTGAGCAATCTAACCATCCCCAAGAAGTGATCTGTTAAATGAACACATACATAGTGATCCTGCTGTCTCAAGATCCCCAGCGCTGGCATTACAAGTTTCTCCCACCACACCAGGTTTGAGGGCCAATAAGAAAACCCACAGTTTAGGGTCTGCCACCACCTGAAGTACCAGGGATGGAAGATGCTGCTTTCTGCTAGCCAGGCAGCTGTTTAGACACAGGAGCTATCTCCACACCTCAAAAATTGTTATTACATCTATCAAAAACTGTTACACATTTCTGGCAATGAACGAAAAGCACAGAAAAGGACACTAAGTTTATATTTGATGAAAGAATGAAAGGATATAGTAGTCAGGAAATTAAAAAAGGCAAATGTTAGCAAGCCTGTGGGAGGGATGACTTTCTTATTCATTTCTGGTGGGGGTGTAAACTGGTAATGCCACTATGAAAATCAGTCAGGACATTCTTTATAACAACAGCAAAATTAACATCAGACACACATATTCCACCTGTAGTTTCCTTCCCAAAACAAGGATGTTGCGTAGCAATGATGTGTACACATACATACGTAAAGCAAGTTAATTTACTTATATATTTATTTACTTATTTTTCTTATTTTTTGGTGTAACTGGTGAATGTACACAAACCCTTGCACTTGCCAGACAAGCATTTATTCTACTGAGCCATCTTCCTGGGCCCTTACAGAAACAACGTAAATAGGCTACACCTTGGAAATGACCTATATGGCAATCACAGATTAATTCCTAAGAAAAAAATGTGCTTTTGGGCGGGACAAGTAGCTCAGCCCAATAAAGCACCTCCGTATGCAGACTCAGCAGCTAAGGTTTAATACCAGGCATGCTGCGCCTGCCCTGACCCTGGGATGCACTGAGAGAAAAATTCAGATTCTGCATGGTGGCACCCACCTGAAATCCAAGCTGTTTGGGAGGCGGATCCCCATGAGTCTGATCTATGTAGTGAGACCCTGTAGACACTTAACAAAATGAGAAAAAAACATACTTTACTCTGTGCTATAAAAAGGGAGAATCTGGCCATTGAGACAGTTCAGCGCACTAAGCGCCAAGCTCAGGAAACAAATGTGATTCTGACACCAGGTGTCTCACCATTTCCATCGACAGGTGCGATCACCCAGGCACAGAGACAAGTCATAGGGTAGCACACTGGTAATCTCAACACTGCGGAGGCTCTAAACATGAAGAACACTCCGAGATGCACAGTGAGAACTTGAATCACACACATTAAAAAAAAAAAAAAATAGCCCAAGTTTGAAATGGGAAAACTCATGGAGATTCATGGTGGAGGTAGTAGCTCTGGGAAGGCTACTTAAGAGGAGACTAAAGCTAAAGTTGAACAAGCTGATGGATATGAACCACTAGGTAAAGGGTCTACTTAAGATCCCATTTTTTAATACTGATAAATAATGTTGTATTTATGAAAAAGAACATTTAAATGTCAGAGCTCACATTTTATTTAAAAATATATTTAATAAATTTGATTGACAAAAATTTAAAAAAAGTTTACTGATTGATAGGTCATTTATTAAGGAATAAATGTATGGAAAGAGAAAAATCTGTGCTTTCTGTAAAGAAAAGTAGATTCACCTTGACCCTGCTATACAAAATGAAAAAATCAGACACACAAGCTGAAATACTGCATAGTTTCTTGCATAGGAAGTTTCTCAGTCTGCACTCTGTGCCTGCAGAAGCCAAAGGGAAGGTTTTCTGAGATTTCTGAAACACAGCCTTTTTCTATATAGCCCATCCCTGGGTCCTAGAGTGTGACTTCCTCAGGTTCCTGAATCCCACATCCTGACCTGAGCTGAGGCCCTTTCTGTCTCTCTCACCAGAGCAAAGACCTCAGAAGAAGGTTTCTGTCTGTGAGCAGCTCCCAATGAGGCCAAAGCTGGGCACGTACTGAGAAGTCCACACTCCGTGGAGCCAGCAGAAAACGGAGGCTTTCCTACAGAGATGGGACCTCCTCTGGTATGGGGGCTCCCCCGAACTCTCTCAAGCCTCTCTTTGATCTAAAGCACTTCAGGTCCTTCCTAGTGCTACCCCCTCAGGTTTGGGCCTTAAAGAACAACTCTGACTGCAGTCTGGATCTCCTGAACCAGAAGTAGTCCCCTGTGAGCTCTCTTTCTTGCCATGAAGGGCTTGCTAGTAGCATATCTAGATTATTTAGGGACACTCTCTAACTTGGGAGATCCCTCACTCCATCATAGGCTGCCACCCTGAGTCCAAATCATGATTTGAGTCCAAATCACGTTTCCTCTCACCTGAAGCTGATGCCACAGAATGCGCCCTTAGTGTCTCTGACCAGAGGCAAACTCTAAGCTGCAGAGGAAGTTGGTGGATAGCACACTCAGAAATGTGCCTGAGGTCTCCCAGGGCTCACAACAGAAGAAGAATGCAACTTTCAACATCCCCTCTGTCGTGCCAGGAGGTTCAGCCTCTTGGTTTCGGACAGAGTTGGAACTACCTTCCTCTGTGCATACCAGGTTTCTATTTCCCAGGGAACATGGAGTCTGAATCTCTTTGTAACTGTTTAACTCCTTTCGGCTCCAGGGCTGAGAACATCCCTGTACCTGGTACATTTGCTGGTCTTCCCTCTGTGGGAGGGATTCCTCAGTCTTCAGTCCACTTACCTAGAAATCAAAGTGTGCACTGATCCCCTCTGCTCCTCTGCACTGAACCCAATAGCTCAAAGTTCCTAGCTTACCTCAGAGGGGATTAGTGGTCAGTCTTTGGAAGTCACATCTGGGAACTTGTCAGGTGCTGCAGACAGTAATTTTCTAGGTTCTTTGTATGCTCGTAGGGGCAACCAGCTTGGATTACTTTGTGTTTTGGACCCCATTAGCAGGGAACATAAATGTATTTAGTCCAGTCCAAAACCCTGATGCTCTCAGCCATGAGCGTGCAGGGGAGTGAGGGTTCTTTTTTATTATAGAATTTCAAATGCAACTGTGTAGTGTTTACTCTTACATCTGGTACTTTTTCTACTGCATTCTATGTCCTTAATCGAATAGTGATGGTTCTGCAAGGAAGCCTTACCTCCTGTGGTAGTTTCAGAATGTTACTCATACCATCTCTACTGAAAATAATATCTCCTTTATCTTGCCCTTGTGGCTTTTCTCCAAAGAACATTGTCATTTGTGGTATGAGGTGATGCTTAATTTGTGCTATATCTTAGAGCCAAGAGATTCAGAACAATTTTTCTTTTCTTCTTTTTTTCCAAAACAGTGGTCAAACACAAGATCCTGTGTTTGCCAAGCAAGCTCTTAGTCTACTGATCTAAGGAGATTCAGAAGTTTGTGCAATACATTTTGCTACTTATTTCCCAAGCTGGAATTATCTCTTACTATCACCTGCCATCCTCTTCCCAAACAAAACAACCCAGTCAACAGTCTTCTCTCTCCCCGGGTCTTCCAGACATCTGATGTTTATATTTAGTGAACCCTGTCTTTGAAATCCCTCTCCCTCCCACTCTCTTTCCATTTGTTATCTGTTGAAATTCAGTATGAAAAATAGTAGTGCATTTTTGTCACATTTCCTGCTTTAAAGATGCTTAACATTCTGTTCCTCATCAATAAATGCAGTCTATGGGAGAGGAGATAGATCAGTAGAATAAGTGCTTGTCTGACAAGTGTAGGGTCCTGAGTTTAATTCCTCGGTACCACAAAAAAAGAATAAATGTAATTTACTGTTTATTTTTTTCACATATACTGGATTGACTGTGGGAGTAGATATTCATGACTGCCTTTATATGACCTCAGATATTCAATAAACAGGCTTTTCAAAAATTTACGTTTTCTCTGTTGCAATATAAATCTTTAAGTACAACACAGTTTAGTTTTTCTGAAGCATAACCTGAGTACACTGTTTAAGAGCAACCTCACTTCTTAGAGCAATTGTCAAGTTGAATATCCAGAGAATTTCTGGTTGCTCAGTGGTTTAAAGGCCTGATGGCAAGCAAAACTGACTTGGTACAAGGACCGGCACAATAGCTCAGCAGATTATAGCACTGGGGTCAGGGGATTTGATCCCATGACCTGCCATGCAGGATTCACCCCTGGGGCATGCTGAAAGGAAAATTGAGATTGGAATGGTGGTACATGTCTCTAATTCAACATCTTGGGAGGCTGTAAACAGATGGATCACTAGGACCCTTACCTAGCAGTAAGAAACTAAATACTGTGTGCACCCTTCACTAAAATACAAAAAATAAATAAATAAATAAATAAATAAATAAATAAATAAATAAAAGTATCTGGGTACAATACCTAGTACAGCATGTCCTGCTGATTACCGTGTTTCCACAGAGCCAGCAAACAAAACCTGACATGTTTTGGCATGGAATATTCTTCTGATACCTGCATAAGGGACATGGAAACTGGAGGATCACTATGTGTCTTAGGCTGAGAGCAAGACACTGTACCAATACATAAGTAAAGAAAAAATTTATACTAATGATTACTACATATTTGAAAAAACACATTGTAAAAGGGATAAAATGGTTGCATTTGAGTATGAGGCACAGTATCATGTGTTGAAATATCACAGAAGAATCTACTAATGTTTACATCTTAGACATATTAGGCAAATCAAATGAAAATCACTAAGGTAATTGAATAAATGCTGTGTGTATGCAACCAGTTCACCTCTCTTAAAGATTATATTGTGATAAAGGACACAATCACATGATCTGACTCTATTATAGGCATATGCCTATAATCTTTTTGATTTTTTATAACATGGTAATGTTATCATTCAAATCAGAATATCCACCAAATGTCTCTAAATTGGAATGGGTTGGTAGTTAGTGTAAGGGTTAACTGAATTTTTTTTTTTTTTTGTAGAACTGAAGATTGAACCCAGACCCTTGCACTTGCTGCAGAAGTGCTAAATCCACAGAGCCATCACCCCAGCTGCCTAAAATTTGTGTTATAACTATGGAAAATTATTAAAAGAAAACCTTGTGTTTTTGTTATGCACTCTAAGGAGTGTTTGTTCCCTGATCAAGGCTGTTTAGGAGAGAATAACTATTTTTTGTCAAGGCAGCGAGCTGAAACAAAAACTCTCCCTAACTATCTCCTGTAAACATAATCAGTTTAAGATATATCTGATAAAATATGCATTTATCAATAAGCTCTTTAAGACCCCTTAGTTACAAATAGTTTGCAGCTGTGTCAAATGAATGTTATTTTCTGTTGTTCTGTGCGAGATAACAGATTTGCTTACAAAAGATCATGTGATTTCTGATATAACTACTCCCTTTGTACCTATGTGCAACCTTGTGCAGTCTTCTTCAGGGCACCTGGCTGATAACGCTGATCTCAGTAACAAAGTTTCTAAAAGGAAGCCTCTGTTAGTGAAAGCATAAGCTTAAACAATTGCATTTGAAAGGAAACTTCCACCATGTGGAGTACAATCTGAACCACCCAGAATAAGAACAAAGGGAAGTAGAAGGCTCCTTTCTCTAACTTGGTCCACACAGAAGGGGAATACTGCCTCAAACTTTTCTGGGATTCAGCTCTACTCCTGGCTTCAGACCTCACTCTTTCCATTGAATCCCCTGTTCTGATCCCTTTTCTAACAGCTTTATCTAATCTAGTGCTCTTCTGTGATATTCCACAGCCCTTTCAATTAGTTGTCCAGAAGAACAGAAAAGTTTGAAATAAAAAAAATAAACTTTCCTCCAGGTTGCCCACAGGGATCACTTTTCTTGTAGCAAAAGCAGGAAAGGGAGAGGGTCTAAAATGCTCTACCAGTCCCTCTAGTTCAAAGGAGAAACAATGTCAACATGAACCTCAGAAGGAACAGAACAATGGGAATTCTATGACAAGAAATGATGCTATGGGCATCCTGTCACAGGAGTGAGGACAGAGATCTCATGTTTAACCCAGGAATCACCAAAGTCAGGTCATGTGTGGTTGGGACATAGAATGTTTTGCCATTGTCAGAAGGTGTGACAGAGCAGGCCTGTCTGAGACGTTAGGACCAAATGCAAATTGGTCCTGCACATTTTGTCTCATAAGAAAAGCGAGGATGTCCCTTTCTATCAATGCACTGATCTGTACCTCACTGAGGGATGAGACACGGGGACAGCAGCATGTCTCCCAGAGAAATCTGTGGCTACCATTCACTCCACAGCTATCTCATGATGTGTTTATCCCTGGAGTTTATTCGGGTCTGCTGATGTATTTCTAATGCTATCTCACTGCTATTACTTCATAAAATAAGGGGCAGCATATCCTCCAAATTTGCTCCATGTTTCTAGCCTGCTTTAAGCTGTTCAATCTCTTATTATTATTTTTTATGCTTTAAATAATACAAATATTTGAAGAAAAACACTAAACAAAACATTAGAGTCCATAAAAATAGAGATCAACAACGTTTGCTGAAATATGTGATGTTATCTTCAAACTAGTTGTTCAGCATACCAGATTAAACACTTGCACAGTTAATATGATGAAAATAATAGAAAATACTACACCAACAAAATATTTGCAGGTATCAATGAGATATCTTAGTGCTTAGTCAAGCACATTGACTGTTCTAACTCAAAGCAGCACATGGCAGGAGCCCATGCCCTGCAGTGCACTGAGGCAGCCAAGGAGTCCAAGCATGGTGGCTGATGCCTGTAACCCCAGCTCTGGGGAGGGAGCACATAGAAGAATCACTAGGAGTCTGGTCTGCACAGGGAGCATGTGTACAAAATATATAAACAAAAGTTTAAAGAAATTATAAAGAATAATACAGTAAGAATAAGAAGAAAACAATTTGAAGCATTAACTGCTCTTTTCAAGGTACCAGCATAAATTGAGAATACAATTAGCCAAATTATCCTGAGCATATATAAAAATATATCTTTCCCCTTTTTCTTTTGTCCTTTTCACCATCCCACATTTTCCTTCCCATTGAACGAATGCTTTAGCTTTCACAGTATCTATTCAAACATTCAGATTTTACTTATGATTTAAGGTTCTCATACTACTGAGGTAACGTCATGTTTGAACATGTAGATTTTATTTATGTTACTTAACAATATAGTATCTACTTGCATCCATTTATATGCAAACATCTCAAATTTATGCCCGAGTATAAATACACCATACCACACTGTCATGATACTCAACATTCAAAAGCAGATAAAAAATACATCGAATTACAAGGCAAAAATTAACCGAGGGTTATCAGATTTCAACCATCCCTTTGCATGAATAGACCCAACAGAGATCTACAGCCACCCAACAGCAGAATGCACATCCTGCTATGACAACAGGGAGCACTGTCCACCTGAGATCACCATATAGCACATAGAGCATGATCATGAAGGAACCTTAATAAATAAAATCCGAAAGGTACAATAGACAATGTGATTGGGAAAGAGACTTTTAAAAGGGAAGGATTACCTGGGATGAGGCAAAGGAGAAGGGAAAGAAAGAAGCAAGGAAGGAAGGAAGGAAGGAAGGAAGGAAGGAAGGAAGGAAGGAAGGAAGGAAGGAAGGAAGAGGGCAAGCAAAACAGCATTGCATACATCAGAAATGTCAGCATTTCTGTCAAGGTATGAAACCCACATAAAACAACCCGAAGTTTCTATCTGATCGCAGACTGAATAGGTATGGTTGAGATATAAAATAAAGCAAATGTTAGCAAGCCGATGGGGGAGCCTTCTTTTTTCATTGTCACTGGGGGTATAAAATGGTATGGCACATGAACATGAGTTCCACATCCTGTTCCGCCAAAAAGAAATACATACATATATATATACTTAAAAAAGACTAAAATTAGCATTCAAGCCAGGTATTCCCATTGGCAATCAATCATCTTCCCCAAAAAGTAACACCATATAACAGTGATGTATACCTACACTTGTGTACAACAGCATAATTTAAAAAAAGCCACTCCTTGGAAATGACTGATGTTTCCATCACAGATCAATTCCTAAGGAACAAAAATTATATTTTGTGCCACAAAAAGGAACAACCAGGCCACATACACAGCTCAGCAGACTATGTGCCAACATCAGGGAACAGGTTCAAAGCCAGCACCACGTGCCGCACCAGCTCCACCCACACATGCCTTGAGCCAGCCACAGAGAAGGACAGGAGGTTGCACACTTGTAACCCGAGAGCTAGGGAGCCTGAATAGAAGAAAGATAAAAAATGGTGCCAAGTGCCGAAAAATAGGAGCACCTTGAGTCTGTAATGCAGTGTGAAATGAACCAGACATACAAGCTGCAATAATTTCTTGCATAGCAAGGTTGTCACTCTGCTCTCAGTACCTTGAGAGTCCAAAGGGGAGATTTTCTGAGAATTCTGAATAACAGATTTTTCTACAGGGTCAAGCCCCATGCTCTGGAGTGTGCCTTCCTCAGGTTCCTGAGCCCCACACCTTGACCTGAGCTCAGGCCCTCTCTGTCTCTCACACCAGAGCAAAGACCTCAGAAGGAGATTTGTGTCTGTGAGTGGCTCCTGCTAAGGCCAAAGCTGGGCAGGTACTGAGAATTCCACACCCTGAGGAGCTGGCAGAAAATGGAGACTTTCCTAGAGAGCTGAGACTTCCTCTAGTATGGCGGCTTCTCAGGACTCTCCCAAGCCTGATCTTGACGTAAGGCAGCTTGGGTCCTTCCCAGTGCTTACCCCTCAGGTCCGGACCTCAGAGAACACCTCTGAGTCTGTAGTCTGGGTCCCCTGAGCCAAAAGCATTCCCCTCTGAGACTTCTTTCTTCACATGAAAGGCTGGGTGGGGGCACATCTAGATTATCAGTGGGCACCCTCTCAGAGGGGAGATCTCCCACTCCACCATAGCCTGTCACCCTGCATCCAAACCTAGCCCGCCCACAGGACTTCTCTCACCTGAAATTAGCGCCTCAAAACAGGACGTCAGCAGCTCCTACCTGAAGAAGACTCCAAGCTGCAATGGCCTTTGTTGGGCAGCACACTCAGAAGTGTGCTCAGAATCTCGCAGGCCTCCAGGTAGGAGAGGAACACAATTTTCAAGGTCTCCTCTGTCCTGGTTGGAGGGTCAGCCTCTTTGATCCGGAGAAAGGCAGAACCACCATCCTCTGTGCACAATATGTATCTACCTCCCAGGGAACACGGAGCCTGCATCTGATTGTAACAGTTCAACTCTTTTCTGGTCCAGGGCTGAGAACATTCCTGCACCTGGGTCATTTGCTGGCCTTTCCTCTGCAGGAGGGCTTCCTCAGTCCTTTAGTCCACTCACCCAGAAATCAAAGTGTGCACTGTTCCCCTCTGCTGCTTTCCGCTGAATGCAACAGTTCAATCAAAGTTCCTAGCTTAGCTGAGAAAGTAGTGGTCAGTCTTTGGAAGTCACATTTGCAAACTTGTCAGCTACTACAGACAATACTTCTCTAGGTTCCTTGTATGCTTGTAGGCTCAAGCAGCTTCGATTTCTCTGGGTTTTGGACCCTACTAGCAGTGAATATTAATGTGTTTAGTCCAGTCCAAAACCCTGATGCTCTCAGCCATGAGCCCCAGGGGAGTGAGGATTCCTTTTTTTTTTACAGAATTTCTAATGCAACTGTGTAGTGTTTACTCTTACATCTGCTACTTTTTCTACCACATTCCATGTCCTTCTTCAAATAGTGATTGTTCTGCAATGAAGCCTAGCCTCCTGGCATAGTTTCAGAAGGCTACTCATACCACCTCTACTGAAAATATATCTCCCATAACTTTCCCTTGTGATTTTTCTTCTGAGACCAGTGCCATCTGTGGTGTGATGTGATACTAAATGTGTGCCTTGTTTTAGATAGAGGAGATCGGAAATGTTATGTATCACCTTTTGATATGGATTAACTCTGCAGGTCTACACTCTGACCCCCAATTGCCCTTCTCCTCCTCAAACTTGAAAACGAAGTCAACAATCTTCCCTCTCCCACATGGCCTCCCGAGCTCTGAAGTATATACTCACTTGACTCTGTTTCGAATCCTTCTACATCTTCATCTCTTTCCTTTTGTTTCCCAGGGAAATTCAGAATGCAAAGATAGTAGTGCATTTTTATCTTTTCTTGTCCTTTACGATAACTTGTATTTCACTTTCTCATCAATTAAGGTGATATCCTGCATATTTTTTAGAATTATTGGAATGATATTGGAGGAGAAATATTCACTTGTCTCTATAACACCTCAGCGATTAGTTGGCCTGAGTAGAAGACAGTTGATGTTTTGTCTAGTGAAATATAAATATTTATTTCAGTTATTTGGTAGAGGATTTCACTCTGCCACTGGGAATCATAGCAGCCTTCCAGTTTTCAACCTCTCCCATGCTGCAGTTACTGGTGTATAACACCAAATTACTTTCTTTGGCAAGCTCAGGTCTCCAGGGGGCAGGGCAGGCATGCTATGAAATGTTAACTATTGAATTCTAGCCATTGTGCTTTACTAAACTGGCATTGAGCCCATTAACCTTTCTTGTTTGCCCGATTATAAATTGTTAAGTATAAAAATATTTAGAATGTTGAAAGGCATCCACAGTAATTTATTTAAGAGCAATCTTAGATATTCTTCAAAAAAACATCAAATTTATTGCTCAGGGGACAGGGAGTGAGCTCACCCATGTAAGCACCTATTACCAAGAAAATGGGCCCACATTTGATCCCCAGTACTTCATGCTAGGCAGGCCTCATGCTGAGTACTTGGAGTTGGCCACAGAAACCTGGCATGGAGGAATACACCTTTAATCATAGGACAGGGGAGGCTAAAACAGGAGAGCCACTATGAGTCCATTATCTATAGCAATACCCTGTAGATCATATATGAATTGAAGAAAATAAATGTACAGTAATGATTACTAGAGAATGGGAAGGCACATAGTGAAATGGATAAAATAAGTATAGGGCCTGGTTAGATGGCTCAGTAGAATAAGTACTTCCCTGGCAAGCATAAGGGCCTGAGTTCAATCCCTGGTTCTACTAAAAAAAAAAAAAAGAAAAGTGTGGATGGATTTGAGTATGGTCCATAGGATGCATGTTTTAAAATTTTGCAGAAGACTCTACTATAGTGTACACATATAAAGAAAAGAAAGGAAAGTTATGAAAATGAATAAATAAATGCTTGTCATATATCCAATAAGTTTTCTGATTTAAAGTTTCCAGTATGATAAATTTTAGTGTCACATCATGTGTCTAATTTTTTTTAATATAACAAAAATTATAGTTTAGATTATAATATCGTCCAAGTGTTTATTTTTTAAATTTATTTTAATGAGAAAAAAGATAAGATAGCAATAAAACAATATCAAAATAGGTTAGCAGGTCAATTACAATAATTAATACATTGCATATTATTGTATGCAATCAACCAGACCACACATTCTGACACAAGTCAATTCATTGGGGCCATCATACAAGCTCGCTATCTAGCAGATCAAGACAACAGCAAACAATCAGAGGACAGGAGTCTTTATAGGATATTTCAGAGAGGGTGTTCATTGACTACAACAACTGAGGGAGAGCTAAACTTGGCATAGCTGTCTGGTCTGTGGGGGAACCTTTAATGTTAACTAAGGAGAGTTTTGTGGTTGCTTGCCCAGCTCAAAGTCAGGTGGACATGTTTTGAAATTTTGTGTTTGGCTCTGTGTGGGTTCAAGGAGCAAAGAGTTTGGGGCCAGGGTGCCTAGAAAGCCAAGTGGGAAAATGTTTTGGGAAAGGTGCCTGGGAAACTTCAAATTCCGATCTATCAACTCAGAATCTATTAGATCAAAAAATGGTGAATAAATCATCTAGATATTTTCTGCTGATCAGGGCCATTGTGGAGAATAAAGTATGGAGATCAGAGTGAGGAACTTCTTCAATGCAGGGGGCTCATTAGAGCAAGGCATCATAGGAATAAACTGCAAGAAATACTTGGGTAAAACTTTTGATTGTCAATACAGTGACAGTATTGCAGATGTGTGAAATGAAGCAGGGGGTGTTCATGAACATAACAGCAAGTATGCACAGAATGGGAGCGAGCCAAAGGAAGATGGAGTTTTGTATCTGAAGGTGATATACAGAAGCAGCTGTGTGTCTATTTTGTGTTGCTTGTCTGGATGTTTGTTGAACATGTGAGGTTGTGGAGAAAAGTGAGATGTAAAAGGAAGAAGTCAACAAGAAGATGACAGGTATGTGCCTTGCTGGGTAGGGCTGGGATAGAAGTGAGATCAGGCCTTGGAATGGACATGTACAGGCAACACTTGGTGAGGTCGGTGGTTCATGTAGTAGCAAGAAGGCAGTCTATGATCTGAATGTGTCATTTTTCCATGACTACGTTAAAGGGGAGGAGTAAGGAGATGATAAATGAAGGGCTTGAGTCCCCTCTGATGCGTGGTAGCTATCGGGTATTGGGAACATAAGGAAAGACCATGAGATCTTTGAGGCACAGCAGTGCAGGAATAGCATATGTAGTGTGAGTGGGACTAGAAATGTCTCAGAGAATGTGAACAACAAGGGAAGGGGGAAGGAAGAGCTGGTTGTACATTGAAGTTAGGTTCACAGGACAAGCACTGTGGGAAGACAGGTGAGAGAAACATGGAGAATTTGAATGAGATTTCTCCCCATGAAAAGAGTATTGCAATGAGGTTCATTTCATGGTCTTGGTGATGTACTGTGTGTGGAACACAGATGGGCCAGCTCAGAAAAATTTTCCCCAAGTAATTGAAATCTTCCTGTCTTGTCAGGCCAGGACCTCCCAGAGTTTCATGTGTTACACTGTGCTGCAGACTCAGGGACTATGTGAGTTCGGGCCTTGGAACATAGGGAATAGAAAGAATCCCATAGCGAACTGTAGTACAGGCTCACCCGGACCCAACATGTTGATCAAAGGAGGATGGTGGAGCCTCAAGAATTAATTTCTGCTCCTGCAGTCAGCCCTGGAATATGTCTCATAATTTTTTTGATCTGACATCCACTAGACTATGTTGCTTTGTGTCAGAGATAAAGGAGATCTTCTTCAGAGCAGCAAGTTTCATGTGAATGTCTGTAGAGGACTGGTTTCAGTGAGGTGGTACAATGAGGGGTTATACTGATGTGAATGCACAGCACAGAACACAAAGTTGCATTGAAGAATGGAGATTTTCCCTGTAGTGAGCCATGAACTCTTGGGGAAGTTCCTCTCATGAGGCCTTGATGGTGTCTCAGAGGGAAGAGTGAAGACTTGGAGCCTTATCCTGAGAGCTTCAGGATGGAGCAGAGAAGATGCCTCAGTAGAATAAGCACTTCTCTGCCAAGTGCGAGGGTCTGTGTTCAATCGCCAGTTGGGTAAAAAGACAAAAAAAAGGAAGAAAAAAGAATCTTCATGTTTCACTTGTGATCTACAAATTCAATCATTCTACCAAGTGTCATGAACAAGTGCAAAGCTCCAGTATGATGTTTCCTATTCAGAAATGATACTACCTGTACAATTTCTCTGCAATATTTTTCTTTTTTTTATTTATTTTTATTTTATTAAAATACAAATGTCAATCAGACAGTTTCAAGACACCTTAACCATACAGAGTCGATGAATTAATACATTGCAAACTGTTTTCATAACGTTTTGGTACTGTACAAGGTGCATACATGAAATTATATTTACAGGTTTTTTATAGCTGAATTATATCAAAGATTCAATAATTACTTACCTAGTGGATGACCATAG
>PVKA01029524.1:0-28363 GCA_004027165.1 Ctenomys sociabilis
TTTTTTTTTTTTTTCTCTTCTCTTCCCTAATCGTTTACCAAGCGTGTATGTATTTCAGGGAAGATGTTTCTTTTCCAGGCTCAAAATTCTCCTGGGTGAGTTAGATTGGTGTTCTCTTAAGCGCAAGCTTGGACCAGCGGCTTCAGGACTATCTGCGGAGCTGTAAGAAATGTAAGTTTTCAGGCTTCACCCCAGACCTACTGAATTGGCAACTAAGGGAATGGACCCCACAGATCTGCATGTTAAGAACCCCTCTGTGTGATTCTAATCCCTGAGTGGTCTAACTTAAATCTGGAGAGCCCTTGGATTGGGCACAGCATAAATTGTGCAGGTTTGTGTCCTCAGAAGATGAGCATGGTGAACGAGGCACAGAAGATGGAAACTGTCGCAGTGAACACACTGCGGACGGAAGAAGCCAGAAGGGCGCCGCCAGTCACCCTACTCAACAGTGGCCGTTCTGTGCTACATTCCCACCTTGCCTCTTCCTTGTTGCTCATACAAAATATTGTCATCCACAAGTTAAAGGACAGGTCTGTTTTAGCTCACAGTGGTGAGCTAAACTGAGGTCTCAGTACATCTAGCTGGTCTCAGGACAGGGTGCCATGGCAGAGGGACACTGCAGAACAAAAATGATCCTTGGCATGCTGGACAAGAAGAAGGAGGCTTCCCCCTTTCTCTTTCATCCCCTCGAGGCTATCAGCCCCACATAGGGTAGGTCTTCTCTCTTCAGTAAATCCATCATCCACCTCCAGAATTGTGCTAAAGCCCTCAGTGAGCTAATCTGTACACACAGATGCGATCCAGTCCCACCACAAAGCATTGCTCACAAGTGCCTGAGGCTGGAGGAAACCAGAAGGCACACTGCCCATGGGCAATATCTGAGTGGAGAGTTTTCTTGGAGTCCTCCCTAGCCTTTTGTCTGTCTCATTATCTTTTACTTAGCCATTATGGTAAGTAATATAATGAAATCTCACTGTGATCCCTCATTTTCCTGATGGCTAATGATGTTAAGCGTCTTGTCTGCGGCTGATTTATCATGTCTGTCCTCTTCAGTAAGATTCTCATCTTTTGCCCATTTTCACTTGCAGTGTTTGATTCTTTACTGTCTCAGGCTTTTGTTTGTATTTCTTATGGTATTATTTTATTTGAGACAAGGTCCAATGATGTAGTTCAGTCTGGCCCTAAACTCACTATGTAGCCTCGCCTGGTCTCAAGCTCTCACAGTTCTCCTTCCTCAGCCTTCCAACTGCTGGAATTACAGGTATGCAGCACATGCCTGGCTTTACTGTTGAGCTTTTAAAGTTCATAATACATTCTTAATATTCATCCTTTGTTGGATATATGGTTTTCCAATATTTTCTCCTATTTGAGTATTTCTTTATAAGCAGACTATCTTTTTTCTGCTTTGCTAATACTGGCCTTATAAAACAAGTAGGAATTGTTTCGTCCTCATTTTCTTGACAAGATTGCATAAGATTGCTGTTCCTGCGTCTTCAGACGATTTTTAGAAATCTCCAGCAAAGCCATGAGCTGTGGGTCCCAGTCCTGCTCCCATCAATACCAACATGGGATTTAAGAGGAACAGGAAGTTATCTCTCCAATGTACAACCATAAGATGGAGCATCAGACCTGCTTTTTGCAAGGTCACCAATGACTGTGGATTAAAAACAAACTCATGATTTTATTTTACATTTTTACCTAAATTACTTCTCTAAACACACTATCTCCAAACAAGGTCACATCCTGACGCACTAGGAGGAAAGACTCCAACACCTGTTTTTCATGAGGGTGTTGGGGATCAGGCCAGGACCCAGAGGCCTTACTGGTTCTTCCATGCTGTGTGCTGCAGAGTAAGAGTACATCAGCATAGGATCACCGCTGCCCTGTGAGTCATCCGAACTGCTCCTCATGGGCATGAAATCCTTCTGCACTTAAGGTCACTACTGCTCTCTGAACCATCCAATTACTGCGTCAGTCAATGACAAGTGGCTCACTGGCTCCACCCATCCTGAGGCACTGACTCTAGAGCCCCCCTTTTATGAAGTACTAAATTTGTTTCGGTTTTTTCTTCATCCTTTCATCACGCCCCCCGATCCAGGCAGATGGAGATCTTGGCCAGGTCCCCAGTATGAGAGGAAATACAATTCGATTTATTATTTCTAAACCCAAGCAATGGGAAAGAAGAGGAGAGTAGAAATTTGCTCCGTAATGAGCTGCTTCATCAGCTTTCTGAGCAGGGATGAAAATTCCCTCATATCCAACTCAACCCCTGCCTGCCTAGGCCCCGGGAGATTTTAAAATGGACTTTGAATGTCCCTTCAAGCTCCTAAAGCTGTGCTTATGAGAATGCAGGACACGTGTGCACCAGGGCTACCACACAGTATGAGGAAGAGGCACATACAGCTAAGGAATGACATTTGCCTACCATCAGGATTAGGCGCAAAGGTGTTGCTATTTCACAAGGGTCCATTAGTGCCCAAGGGACCACTAGAGCAAGCCCTCTCTCACAGGCAAAGAGCAATTGCCAACCAGGAAGATGGTCACAACTTGCACAAGTTGTCAGGCGAGGTAAAAATTACCCATGCACCCCTGTGTGATTCCTCAGTCCAGGGCTGAGCATGCAGTTGAGAGGTGCCTGGTACCCGGCCCTCCACACTAAGTTCTAGAGTTCATGCAGCCAGATCTTAATTTGGTAATGAGATGGGCACTTTCGAGACAGAGCTGAATCTTCTCTGCCACAGAGTGCTGATTATACAAAAGCAAGAAGTTACGGGCTGAGAGCGCATTGTAAGAGCTGCTACCCAGCAGGGAAACAGGAACTTCATAGATCAAAACTGAGCAAAATGACTGGGAAAAAACTAAATGATGTCAGGCTTGTTCTTCATTGAGCCAAGACTCACAACAGTGGGGAATGCCAGGTACACGCCTCATAGAACCGCAACGGAGTCCATTTCAGGCCCCGCTGCTTTGCCTAGCAGGTTATCGTAGACAATTTCCCCTCTCATTAGTTATTCTTCAGAAATATGACTCTTTAATGACTACAGGATCTATAGGCAGTTGATCTCAAATGTAATTCATACCTTTACTTGAGCTAATTTTTGTCTGATACCAGTTTTTAACCTAATACCAAATTCCTGATGTAAAAATAACAAGCTTATTAATGGATCTGTGAATAAGTGTGATCATAATAAAGAAAAACCAAGAATTAATTTTTCTACCATTATTAGTGTATATGTTCTAGCCTGGATGTCCCTTGACATTCTTTCACAGCATGGTAAGTACCGTGATAGGAGAAAACAGTTTAAAGCAATTAAGCCCTTAACTAGCTGAAGAGCAGTTGTGTTTGGAATAAAATATAAAAATGATGTAATCGCAGCACAGTTTCCATCAGTAACTGATGTGGGTTGTGGGATGATTTTCTGTACTCAAGTAGCACCATGGAGTGAAATCCTTACAAACAGCTGCTCTATGTCACTGCACTTTAAGCTGAGATCAGAGCAAACACTTGGTAGAGCGAGGCTTGGAGCTCCTCTGTCACGCTCAGCAGGCGGCTGCCCTTGGCCTTTTGTCAGTAGAAGGTCTGCCTGCTGCAGAAATCTTCCCTGTGGCTCGCAGTAAGTGTCACGGTCTTCAAGAGTTCTCTCCCAAGAGGCCATCCAATGACCACCAGTGTGGAAGAGGAAGAGCAGCCCAAGGATAAGATAAAGACTCAAAATATTCAGAGCAGATGCGGGAATATAAATTTCCTATTTTCATCAACAAGGAAAGAATGACAGAAAAGTGAAAACAAAAAAGACAGCGGAAGCTCAGAGGTGCACCTTGGGTCCCACTGTCAGAAGGCTGCAGCACACTGCAGCAATGCTAAGAGCACAGGATGAGGCCAAGGCACGAGATCAATGCTCCCTTTCTGCAGCATGGGGGTTATTAATAAAGCTTTAGGTTTTTACGTACTACCTAGGTGCGCGCCACCTGAAAGCAGCAGCTATAGAACTACCAAGAAAGCCTAATTTTTCAGAGAGGGAAAAAATGGACATCGCCAACCTATTTTAAATACATTTCAAGATACATTAGGAAATGTTTAGACACTTAGGAGTGTGTGTAAATATTCTGAGAGGGGACCAACAGCTAGTACATTTTACCTATAGGAAAAATAGTAAGTATCACGATGGTAGTTTTATTTATTTATTTATTTATTTTTTATTTTTTTTTTTTTTGGTCTTTTCGAGACAGGGTCTCACTGCAGTTCAGGCTGGCCTTAAGCTCACTTTGTAGCTCAGGCTGGTCTCGAACTCACCAACAATCCTCCTGCCTCAGCCTCCCGAGTGCTGGGATTACAGGCATGCGCCACCACGCCCAGCTGCACGATGGTAGTTTTAACTGAAAGGTGTCTCGCCGTAATGCTTCACTTAAATCATTTGTCCCCGAAGCACCTGGGGGCTGGGAACCCTTCCTACCTGTGCTGGAGTTGCTACTGGGGCTGACGAGCAGGGGCCCCGAGCCCTGGGCTGCGGGCATGGGCTGCCCATTGCTCAGCTGCTTGACTCGTTTGCGGTGGGATTTGCCATTATAATGGACCTGCGCCTGAGCTGCAGAGTTCAGCTGGATGTTGCACACCTCGCAAAAAGAGAACAGAATTTTCTTTTTCTCTTCACTTAGCTGGTCTTCAGGTCTGTCATTCTTTATCCCTTTTTCTTCAAAGCCCCGTAGAAAAGTTGCCATATTCATAATTCCATCTTCAAGGTGTTTGTCAGGGCATAAGGAATACTCTGCACCTGGATCACAAAACAAAACAAGATGCTATAGGTGCTCGTAAATTCATACACACTTATTTTCTAGTATGATTACAATTAATTTTTAATGTCTGGATGTAGCTAGATGTCCCCCAGCCACGTAATGGTCACTCTTGGAAAAAAATCTTCAGAAGTGACTGAGCACATTGGTTTTGAATAGGAGCCCCCTTATCTGGAGTACAGAACACTTTCGTGTGTGCACAAAACGTTGTTCTCTGTGGTTCACCCTTTATCTCCTTTGCTCTTTATACTCCTGCCTGCCTGTGAGCTCTCAACTAGCGCATTGCCCTCTATGGTTTACATGTAGCTTTCCCTCCAAAGCCACCTGTGCTCATAGACGGGGTTTTTGAGCTGGCTGGATCTAGGCTGTGGGATGCTAAGACCAAGGGTGTGTGGCACGAAATTAGTCCACCCACTCAAATTAGCACAGTTCTACGGGTGGACCACCGAAGCCCGACCCTGGCTGTGGGTGGCAACCATCAGTAGGCTTGTAGCCTGGATGGAAGGCAAGGGGACAGAGAGAAGGGTGGGCAGCAGCTGCCGCTGCTCACTGCCTCCTGCCTGCCGTGCCATGAGCTGTTTCTCCTCTGCAGTGGCCTCCTGCTCTGCCACCCTGCCTTGGAGCTAATAAGCTACAGACTGAAACCTCTACAAACCACGAGCCAAAATAAACCTTTCCTCCTTTAACTGGTGGATGTCGGTATTCTGTCTCAGCAGCAAGAAAAATAGTTAAGACGTTTCTCCAAGGGAACTCCTCTGACTCTAAAAAGAAGACAGGCCTGGTGACGTGCCTCACATCACCTACCAAAGTATGCATTTAATATCCATTTGTGCAATTATTTGTTGATGATGTGTTTCTAATTAAAGTATAAACTTTGTAAGAGCAGTAGCTTCATCTTAGAATATTTCTTAGGCCTAGTACTCTACCTTTTACATAACAGACATTAGCTATTGCAGGAGGAAATGAATAGATGTTATGAACCCAGTATTGTGCAAAAGTATCCTATGTGTATAGATGTAATATACATACAATGGGCACACATCTGTATATATGCAAACAGACTCACGCCTTAACAGGGTAAGAATAAAGCCAAGTATTTCTACAACTTACATTGGGTTGTGTTTCTTTATAAATCAGCCAGTGGGAATTCACACATATTTTCTGATGGATGTAATGAAACAATTTGATTTTGGGTTCCCGGATTAGCCCATAGACATCAACTTAATCTTCGATAAGCTTGAAATGTACAGCATCTGAAATACAAATAATATAAATACAATATTATAATCGATTTATTTTTAATTTTATTTTTTATTCATGTTGATGAGAAAAAAGATAAAATAGCAATGAAACAGCTTCAAAATAGGATTAGGGCAGTTATAATAATTAATACAATATATATTATTGTCTTCATAGTTATTCAGAGGCCAAGATGCATGATATCTTGTAGAAAGAATATTAGTACAAACCTTTCTTCTCAATAAACTACGAGAAAGTACCTGTATATCTATCCTAACTTTCTTGTGTATACATATCCTTTTTTTCTGTTTCTTCTACTTTCTTTTTTTTTAACAACAAAAAGGTCCTTTATTTATACTTTTGCAGTTAGTAACACAGGACACAAAGTTGCCTAGCAATTAATAGCTGACCTTAACCAGACAGGTTGTTTATCTCAGGACTGAGGTAGCTTGTTAACTTTAAGCATTGAGACCTATTCCCTCCTACACACATTTAATCAATTTCCTAGGCTTCCAACATATCACCCTTTTTTATTTTGTTTTGTCAGAGATGGGTGTTCCATTGCAATTAGAGATGTTGTATTTGGAGAAGACTTTAAAGGACCTTTTCATACTCAATTCCAGTTCAAAGATTGTAGGTCTTGAATTCAACAAAATAACTCAATATAGTCCAATAGTTCAAATTCATTGGCACCCAAAAAAGAGTAAAGAGTCATACATAATTCTAACGGCTATTTTCTTCTTCATTTATTTAGATGAGGGTATAACGATCTTCCTAAGATTTCAAAGGGGATTTTGCAGTACCTTTGACCCATAAATGATGGCAACTATATTGGCTTTTTTTGTTGTTGTTGTTCAGTTATACTTTAAAATCAGTGAGTTTCCATTTTAGCTAACCCCAGGTAACCAATATTTTCATATTATCAGTGTGATTACAACAATGCTTTCGGGTTCTCAATTTAAGTAGAGGAAATTCTCCAAGAAGACAGGGATAAGCAATGAGGCAACAATGAAAGGAAAAGTGTGTGCATCAGGAAAATGGGCTGAGGACTGTACTGTGCCACGAGCCACAGAGAAGTGTTATAAGGACTGAATGACACTGGCTTTGAATACTTCTTTGATCAAAGTTGATATGGGGGCTTCATGGAAAGGGAGGTGAGGCAAGGCATGAGCTCATTTTTGGAGGGCTCACTAACTGAATGGTTAGGGCTGGGGAGGTAGCTCAGTAGGATAAGTGTTTGCCTGGCAAGCACAGATTCATGAGTTCAATCCCCAGTACCACACACACACACACTGAATGGTTAAAATTCAAAAAAGGCAGGTATTGGATCCTATATACAGTACACCAAAAATAGCTCCTTATTTACATTCAGGTACCCAGCTGTAAAAGTTGACTACTGTTAACTTGACTTATAAAACATATTTTGACTCATGTAATGCTTTACTCGGATCCCACCATTTTAAGGGACTAATGCACAAAAATTTCCAAATTCTGTACCTTTCAACTCGCCACAAAGGCAGTTTCTACATCTAGATCTACTCAGACCACACGTAATCAGATTTAGGCAATTTCTATGGCCAATATGAAGAAAACAACATTATGAAAACATAATTCGAACTGCTTGTGTACACACACACACACATTCACACACGTGCACATGCGTGTGCACACACACACATACTTTTTAGCCCATAAATCTAAATCTCATAAAACTTCATAAAACACTAGTGCCACATGAAAGTTACATTCAAACATATTACTGTTGTCTCTCTCAAAATATTGAAGTATAAAGGTCATCTGAACTGACAAGCAAACACGTAACTTTTAATATTATCACTATTAAGTCTGTCTAGAAAAATGAATCCTCAATAAACATAAAAACTTAACCTTGCCCAGCAAGGCCTGGCCCCATCCTAGTAAATCATTAAAACTTCAGTGCTACATTTCAACACAAACCACCAAGATCCTTGACTCAGCTGAGTGCGGCTGACATTCTCATCTAAAAATGTAACCTTGTTGGCGGTTCTGACCTTGCCTTTGATGTGAATTAACACATAGCAACTCACCAAAACAGGATACACGTCATACCGTTCGACAGTAAATTTAAGATTAAAAAAATGGTATTATATTATCTTATAAAAGATAAAACCAGCTTAGCAATCCTTTCCTGGTTGCTGTTTTTCCTAGAAACAATTTATGCTTCTTATTTGAGACAGACGTATTTTGAGAACTAAGAAACCTTTGAAATAAAACGAGTGTCCAAACTAACATTCTGTAACCGCTTCAGGATCAACATTGTTCCTAACCTTTCCCCTTCTCCTCAAGTGACTCTGATGGATGATAGTCCAAGCCTCCCACACCATGTTGAGGGCCACTCTAGGGAGGGTATGATACCCTGGAGAGGGGATATCCACTAGGTCCCAGTTTATTAGTCCTAATTTCAGCTTCATCACATTTCTTTCCCCCGTGAGGGGAAAAACTAAATCCAGTTCTCATTAACAGCCACTTACAGCCAAAATATATTTAGTTCTGGAGGTCTTGGGAAACCAACCTAGAGGTGGTAGACAGGCAAGATACCAGAATCCTGACAGCCACTGTGGGCCTGAGATGATATAATTTTTAACCTTATACTATTCGTGGATGTGATAGGGTTTCTACTGTGGATTTCCTGGCTCAGAGGAAGGTAACAGTTTAAGTGGGAGAGAAAAATCACACTTACTATTTTAAAGTTGTTTATCAGACTGTTAAATTACATGCTTCATTTGCATGGGGTAGGTGGGCCTTCAAGGTGTCTGGTTGCAAACAGAGCAGCAGGCAGCATTCTGAGCATTCTGCTTTTGATCACCTGCAAGTCTTCTCTTAGAGAAGAAAAGCAGGACAAGGAACCAAGTCCACACACCATTTTCTCTGTAGCTTTCTGTACAATGCATTTTCCAAGCCAGGTGTGGTGGTGTAATTCCAGCACTCAGGAGACCGGGGTAGGAGGATGGTTACCCATTCAAGGTCAGCCTGGGCTACAAAGTGGGCTCAAGACCAGCCTACGCTGCATAGGAGACCCCACTCAAAAAAAGCAAAACAAACAAATAAGCAACCCCAGCATCTCCCAGTACCTTAGCATCCTAGAGGAAATAAGACATGTTGCTGCAAATGAAGAAATGAGGAAAGGACAAATGAACTGCTGGACCCAAACTGGATACACAGTGAGGATCTGACCCAGGGGTTTAATTAATTGGCCAGGAGGCCATTCAGTGGGAAACTTTTGGAAAGTAACAGATTTCTCTGTAATGGCCTTGCTTTGCAGTTATTCAGTTGTTTTAAGAATAACATGAAAATAATAGAAATCTAATTCTGAAATGAAGACATCTTTGTTACATCTGTAGAAAAGTACATTTTTTGATCTGGTGGCCATACCTAGTAGAAAACCCGAAGGAGCTTCACTCCTGAGCAAGGGTGAAAAGGCTCTGCCCCTTACCCCGATCCCATTCTCCAGTGCAAGCAGCCAGCTGACAACTTCCCATTCATTCTAGCCCTTCACCCTCTGGTTTGCACCTCATTCCCAAATGCACTGTTTCTCTGTGAAGAGTCACGTACACACTGCGCCCCAGCAAATCCCAGACAGTGCCCAGCTCACACCTCTCTATCCTTGAAGTTCTCCTGACGCTCCCCTTGCTATGACCTCCTCCTGCCTCTGCCCTCCTGGACCTTTTTACTCTTATAGCCAGCATGGCACACCATTCTTGTGTTATAGTTGTAACTATTTATAAAGCTTTATTCTATTTATTCAGATATTCTATTTATACAGATTTATTATTTATTTATTCAGCTGCTCATTTCAGAAAATGTTAACCTCCTATTCAGACAGAGGCTGGACACCAGGGAAGAAGAGTGGTCAGGGTGGGTTAGGAGAGGCCAATCCCACAGGCACCCGCAGTCCAACAGAAAATGCATGGCAGAAAATGGGAATCACCATGGAGTGTAGGAAGGACTTCAGAAGAATGACTATGGGGGGAATTCCTTGCATAATAGCACCCAAAGCACTCTGAGCATAACTTCCACAGCATTTTTGTTTCATTACTTGGGCTGATATTATTACTTAATGTTTGACTTCACTAGACTGTTTGCTGTCTCATTTCGTTTCCAGTCACCGACGAGCACTTTGCTGAGTGCTGGTGACACTCACCCCCCATAGTCATTCTCCTAAACAGAGAGGAGAATAATGGCACCTGTCTAAGTTATCATAAGCTCTTCATTTTTTTTTAAGTTCTTTGTTTCTCTAACCACCAATACAACAAGGATAGGCTGTAAGTTAATTGCACTGGGGTGCTCCAGCCTAAGTCAAATCCCAGAAGAGTCAACAGTAATGGCTGGGCAAGAAAAACTGACATTCTGATGCTTTTAGTAGCTTGTTTCCCTTAAGAGAAAGTTTTCAGCTTGGTGAGACAGTTAAACTTTCTTGTCAACTTGACTGGCTTAGGAGTATCAGAGGGGATCAGTAAAAACACTTTCTAGGTGGGTCACAGAGAGGAAACTTGGGAGGCGACGTTGGGTCTTTCCCTGTTCCTCTCTGGTGCTGTTTACCAGCCCTGCTAACCAACTGACATGAACTAGGCAGCTCCACCCTGCCGGGTCCAGGGCTTGGCGTCAGCCTGCCATGGGCTAAAACCTCTGAACCCACGAGCCAACTTAATTCCTTTCTTCTTTAAATTGGGCTGTCAGGTATTCAGTCCCAGCAATAGGAAACCTGACCAATATACTCCACTGTCAGTACACACTGCTCCTTGGTTTTGGCATCACTATCTTAGAGGAGTTTTATTATGAGAAAATAAAGCTAACACTCTATTCTGCATGGAGACTTGGAGTTATGGCTCCAAGGATCTCTCTCTGCTTTACACAAACACATAAAAAGTCCTTACTATGGTTCTACTGTATCTCCGAAAGTTATCTTTTTTATTCCTTCACATAGAATCTCTTTCTTGTACGTATTTCCATTGCAGTGTCCCTGGAAGTTTTTGTTAGATCATGGGAGAGCCTGTATTCCCTTACTGAAGAAGAAATCACAGGAGAATAGCAGGGGCTGGAAGCTCTCAGATAGACACGGGCATATCTTGCCTTAAAAAAGAATGGCCTGAGCCTATGAAGCTCAGGCTGGGTGATACTGTATCATAACCTATATTCTGGGCCCTTCTGAATTGAATAATCTTAACTTTTGGAAACGTACTCTTTTATTCTGAATTATCCCAAGGGTTGTAAGGAAAGGCCACATTGCCGTGGGAGGGTCTAGAAGAGAGAGATATTCCCATGTTTCATCAGAAAATTGGCAGGGCAAGAAACAGATGCTCAGAGGGAGGAGCCTAGGACCATTCCCGAGGCTGGAGGAACAGTAGGCCCATGATCCAGATAGGAGAGACTTGTTCAAGACACTCCTATAGTTAGGAAAAAGACTGATGCGTGCCGCACAGTAATAGGTCAGATATGCAGGCAGAGCAGATCTCCCATCTTTGCCTAAGGAGGAATCTGGTCTGTGAACATGGGTCACCTTTGTATCAGTTGTGGAGTTCCCCACTTGCACACTTGTATCCTTTTCTTCAAAATCTCCAGTTCACTACTGGAATCATGCACTGATGCCGGCTGATCTTCCTGCTACTGTGGGACACTGTGCAAGAGTCCGAGAGGCACCTGGGCTGAAGGCATGTGCAGGACAGCAAAGCAACGAGCTGCAGGCTGCTACTGGCCAACAGGAGGGCAGCAGAGCCCAGAGCTAGGCATCTGGATAGGATGTCAAGCACAGCTGTCTTGGGATTTTGCAGGAGTTCAATAAAGCCCAAATGTGCAAGCTGACAAATTAATGGAATTCCTCTATCAAGTAGGATACAATAGAGACTTGCACTATTTTGAATTAGGTAAAGAGGCTGGAAGATTTAAATTACCTAAATATAAAGAAAACAAATTTGCTATTCTTATTCATTATTAAGATCCAAATTCAGCAAGATGTCTAGCATTTAAAAGGTGTTTTATAAATCTCTGACAAGATAAGCCCTATTTAAATTCAGCTAAAATTCAGTTTTAACCAAACCTGTTAGTGAATTTGGCTTTGGCCTTCAAAAAGTCCAACAGTGACTACCTAGGTCAATGTCTCTTCTTGTTCTATTCATCTTTGAAGTAATCTAAGTAACCACCATACACAAATAGCATAACAAAATTAATAACAAGGACAAGGAAAGCATTTTATTCTTAAAATATAAATTTCAATTACATATGTAACACTAGGATTGCAAATATCCTTATATGCCTACAACAAAGTTCTAACAGTAGAAGGAAAAATGTATGTTTTTTGTTACAAGTGCAAAATATTGCAATAAGAGATACCAATGTGGTTGATTAAAGAAGGAGAAGCATAGGAAAAGCTTGGAGGAGAAACACTGGATAACACAGATGTTCTTAGATTGGGAGAGGCAAACACACAAATATAGAGAAAGCTAACCTACAAGCACAGATCCACTGGACCAATTATTGAGAGTATTGAAAGGAGGACCAGGACTGCTGCTGGTCTGCAGCTTCCCAACAGCTTTTACCCAGCAAGTGCACAACCTTGGGAGTGGGTCCAAAGCCTGAGGGGAAGAGCCCAGGCTGCACAGGCCAGGCTCCTGGGATGGGCTCCCTAGATCCCCTCCCTCCCACCTGGAAGGCGGAACCCAACCTGGAAGTTAGTTACAGTTAGGGCTCAGGAAACCAGGGATGGAATCCAGAGAAAGGGTAAACCAGTAACCCAGAAGCAGGCAAGCCCGCCCTAGGTCCTCATTGGGCAAAACACCAGTATCCCTGTGGGATGCTATTCACCACCAAGAACTCAGTATCCACAAGGGCACCCAACCTCCTTAGTCTTTATGGGAACACAAATTAAAATTGCAATGTGATGCTGCTAATATCACCAAAATGGTTCAATTAAAGCTGACTGAAAATACAAAGCATTTGAGAAAAACAAATTTGTACACAGCTGTAGAAGTATCACCTGGTAAAACCATTTTGGAAGACTGCAATATTAACTGAAACAGAGGATATGTAATTGTCTAGGGCCAGGTAATGCTATTCTTCAATGTATGCCCAACAGAGTTATTGAGACACATCCCCTAAATATATACATATTAACCAGAATATTCAGAGAACATGCCACGACAGTTTCAAACTGAAAAGTACCCAAATACCTATCAGTGGTAGAATAAGTAAGTGCATCAAATATAATATATTAAGCCGATATGTTGATCCTCACCATAGAATAACATGGAGCAAAAAGAAGGAAATGTTTTACAACTTCTTGAGGGAATATGGTTAAAACTCAAGAAAAATGCTGAACAAAAGCAGCCAGGCCACCAGGTTATAAATTGTACAATTTCATTTATTTAAACAAAGTATGAAAACATACAACACCAATCCATGCTCTTAGAAGTGAGCTGGTGGTTACCCTGGGGGAGGTCTGAGTGCAGGTTGTCACCCTGGGCTGAGCCCAGGGTGATCAGCTTGCGGGACCTTGTCGATCTGTGCATCTGCAAGATGTACATTCCTCTAGGTGCATCTCATTCTTTAGTAGATTTTTTTGAAAAGCATTCTGGGCCAGGGAGATAGTTCAGGGGCATAAGTCCCTGTCTCATAAGTTCAAGGTTCTGAGTTTGATCCCCAGAACCATCAAATGGGTTCAAAACAGAAAATTTGGGAAACATCCATTTTTAAAAATGCTCCTGCAAACGTGCCATAAGAGATGTGAATTTTATTTTGTGAAGTGTTTTTCTAGATGTTTCCTTAAGTGGTTACACATTTATAAAAATTTGATTACACAAAATCCTACTTCCTGTTTTTTCACTCATAAACATCTTCCCAGTCATTAAGCATTCATCTTCAGCATTTACCCTAACAACAGCAAAATATAACTAGAGATAATTTAGCCAAATTGCAGTTTCATTCCTGGAAATGAGGGACCCCAAGAAGAGATGACATGGCAAAGACCAGGGAAAGTCAGAGAGCCCCTAATAGCCATTTATGCCAGACAGCATAGACTTGAGGGGATCAAAAACCCCCTAAAATAGCCTCATTTTTTCCAGGAGTTGGTGCTATGATGATTATTTTTCACTATTTAACCATTTAAAGTTTTTTTTTTTTTTTTTTTTTTTTTTTTTTTTTAATTTAGGGACGCACCTGCACGATGTTCAGGGTCTCAGTGCTAGATAGGACTCGTAGTGATCTGCCTGCTCACAGCCTTTCCAAGAGCTGGGATTGTAGGCACGCCACCATACCCAGTCTTGATTGCCATCTCAGCACACCCTGAGGCAGGGCGGGCTCAACAAGCCCGGGGATAGAACCCTCGGCCCCTGCACCTGCTTGGAGGTGCTTTAATTGGCTGAGCTATTTTGCAGGCCATCATTTAAAGTATTTCTAGGGTGTTTTCTCACATTTGTATCTTTGTGCACATCTATGACTATTTCCTACAGACAGAGTCTTAGAAATACAATTCTTAGGGCCACTTTTAATACACACTACCAATTTGATCTCTAGATAAGCTACATTGATTTACACTTTCACCTGCAATGTATGAGAATATTTATTTTCCACATTTATAATACTGAGAAAGGTGTTCAAAGAACTTAGTCAATGTGATAAGCACAGCCTATTTTCAAATGCATTTATTTGCTAGCATAATTGGGCAGTTTTTCATACAAATGTGTAGCACGCTCTACAGCGAGTTTCTTATTCATGACCTTGGCCTTCATTTTTCTCTTTTCAGTTAAAGTCTGTTTCTCATATTGATTTGAAAGGACTTTTTATCATTAAACACATGCTTTCTTTCATCTATTACAAATATTTGTCAATTTAATTTACCTTTTCATTTTGTTCATCATGAATTTGAGATACTAACTTTAAAATTTCAAATCTATCCTTTTTATTTCTAACCTCTGTTCTTAGCTTTAAAAAATATCCTGCCCCCCAAAAAAATAAAAAAATTAAAAAAATATCCTCCCTTTCCTACATTATAGAAATTGCTAATATTAAAATGCAGTTTTGGACTTGCCATAATATTTTTTTTAATCTTTCATTTATTTATTTATTTGGTACACGCTCTCACTTTGCGGCTCAGGCTCAGTGATCCTCCTGTTTTCAGCCTCCCCAGCACTGGGATTATAGGCGTGCAGCACAACACCCCACTTTCGGTGGCTGGCACGGTGCACCCCAGCTCTAGGGCTGGCCCAGCACATGCTACCATACCAGGGACTAAACCCAGGTCCTGTGCTATCTCCCCAGCCCTATCATCATAATTTTAAGCATGCTATATAATAAAAAGTGTATGGAAGTGTAGAAACTTAGAAACCAAATATAATATCTCTTAATGCATGCTAGGATAGGTGAGACAAGTGTGTAAATAACTGACCACTATTGGGTGGTGATCCTGACAGTCAATCAGGAAGGGTTATGAGAACTGCAAGCAAGTTTCTTGGCACATGGTATAAAACACTCTTCCTAAAGACAGGTGATGCACAACCCTCTTTCCAGCTTATGGAAGGGTCTGGACAGTGCCTCTACAAACATGCATTATGACCTTATCAGATTGAGCCAGACAGCTTAGGGGATTAAAACACCTGTTTAGGTAGACACAGGGGTGGAGGTTAGATCCCCAGCATGCTGTGCCAGCCCCACCCCCAGGGCACACTGAGACTGAAATTGAGACTGGGTGTGGTGGCCTGTAACTGTTATCACTATGAGTCTGATCTGTGTAGGGAAACCCTGTAGACCTTGCACTAAATACAAAAATAAATAAAATAGATAATAATCTTATTGGATGCAGGAGGACAGAATATCCAATTTACCTCCTGGTAGTCCTATTCCACAGAAACTGAACAAACATTTAGTAAAGAACATCTGTCCAGATTTTTCCAGCAAACATCTCTCTCTGTTTCACTTACAAAATCTAGATAAAATGTTTTTACTTTCTAAAAGCTTAAAGAAAAGCTGCTACAAAACCCTGAGCAACTTGCAGATAAAGGAATGTCCCCATAGTTAATTCATTGAACTACATCTTAGGGATCACGTCTCATTTTTCTCTTTAAAGGTCAAGAAGTTCCATGAACTGTGTAGGAGATACAAACTTTTAATGTCTGCAGGTATTCAAATATTGAGGGAATATAAAGGTTTCTGTAAGATTTTCCAGAGAAAAAGTGCAACTTTTATTAATAATTTGATTTTTTACTTTTTCCTTTGTTATACTATTTTAAATCTTGGTCTGCAAGAGTTGAAAATGCAGTGCTGCCAGTGGACAGACAGACAGATGGACACACATACATACACACACACACACACACACACACTCACTAAGGCACTACTTACTATAGAGACATTAGTGAATCCAGTACCTTCCGTGAATAATTGTAGCCAGTTTGTTGGCAGGCTTGTATCTGCCCCTTGTAGTTACCCTATCACAAAGCTACTCTTCTAACAGGAAACAAAGATGGATCTAAGCAAGGGACTCTTTTTTCCTGGGTCAAAACACAAAGCTTGTGTAATGTGCTTAATAGTAACATGAAAAGAAAACAGCCATTTTTAAGGCTCTCTTGAGAACTCAACACCAGGTCAAGACTCAACGCTGGCAGCTTCCGTGGCATAATGTGGCTGCCAGGAAACGACATGCTAGGTTTTGTTGGAAAAATTAATCCCAAAGGTAGTACAGTTGAAGAGGACCCAATTACAGAGACCAGGTTCAGGTGTATAAAAGGCAATGATGAGAACAAGCCGTGGTGACTCAAATACCAGAGCAACTGAGATTGTCACACATCTGATTTGAAGAGGCAAAATCTGAAACTGTTTGCGGGCAAAAGATAAAATGTTTTGTTGGAAATCAGTGTCCTGAAGGTCCCTAGAACAATACCAAAATGCTCAAGTTTCAAACAAAAGCGGGCCTTCCTATCACTCAGTCATTATATCATCACCCCGTTTCTAGTTGGAATTCATATGAGACAAAGAAGCCAGGCAAGAATGACCCAGACGGGACATGTTAGAAGACAAACCTGATGACAAGTTGATTTTGCTTGAACTTTAAATGTATTGTCACTCTGACTACCTGTTCTTTCCATATTGATTTTCTTTTAAAAGGTCTTTTGCCCTTTTAAGATTGATCTTAAAAAAATATCCCCACTGTTTCTGATATCACATTAATGACATTTAAAGTCTTTATATGCTCCTTTGCCCCATAAAAGAAATAATTAGCTTCGTTTAAATTCTACTATAGGAGGAAACTGGGAAAATAGTGAAAAACAAATTTATTTGTTGCTCCCAAGCATGATTGCTAAATTTACTCTATACGTGTTCATAAAACATATTCCCCAATTATTTTTAGATAGGTTCTTAATTTCAGTTACACAGTGTGTAACATTTTACTGATGTATACTCAGGAAAAGCTTAGAGAAAGAACAGCTTGCATAGAATTTGTCCCACCGCTCTAATAAATCCTAGTATCTATATCAGGCTAGAAGCCAATTTTGTGATTTTCAAATATATAAATACATATGAGGTATTTTGCATGTGCAGGAAGGGCACAGCCAAGCACCTTATGCACCCAGGCATCATGGAGGGGTAACAGGCAAGATGGGTAATGCATGGCGAGGCAGGACTTGCTATTTTGACTTCTTGGGATACCATGTTCACAGCAACAAGTAAAGTTCCTGTGGTACTGTGACGGCAGGGAAAATCGAGAGAGGGCTGTAAAACTCTGAAATGGTGCATCCAATCATCCCTGACACACCTGTTTGCTGAAAGTGCACTGGAGCAACCATCAAGCTCTTCTCTCTCTCTCTCTCTCTCTCTCTCTCTCTCTCTCTCTCTCTCTCACACACACACACACACTTCATGATCAGAAAAAGCAGTGTAAAAATTGAGTATTAAGCATTGCATGCTAGAATTCTTTTACAAGAACCTGTGCCAAACATATGAGAATATTTGCCTGTTTGGGGGTGAGAAAGGGAGAGTGGATGTGTACTAATAAAAAGGTTTTAAAAGTTCATTTCTGGATGACAGTAAAGAGCAGCCCACCTCCATACCCTGTGTGGGATAACAGGCCTTACTATATCCAAGCAAGAAGCTCAGGGGCTCCAAGTACGGCATTCAAGCATGTCGTCTGGTTATGAGCAGAAAAAGGAGAAGAATTCCCTGAAGAGTGGCCAGCTATGCATCTAAGCACCTCTTGTTCTTATCTCGCCTGGACAAAGTTGAAAACAGGAAATATTTGGCTTTGAATAAAACTCACTTCTTTTGCCTTTTCATGTATTACTTTCCTAAGGCTCCTCTGCTTCAGCCTGTATCCTACTGAAACCCTCTCCTGGATGAATTCATACCAAGTGATGACTGAGATATTTCTGTCAGAAAGAAAGAAATCTGGAATGCGGCTGTCTTTGATGAAGGGTCATGTTGGAAACACTTGAGGTGCTTTAACCAAAACCCGTATGCCCAACCCTTGCTCCTGCAGACTCTGATTCAGAGTTTGCATCTGAATAATTGGTACAATAGGGAAGAAAGAAATAGAAATATTTCTTGCAGTGCCAAGGAATGCAGGAGCTCAGCCGGCCAGGAATGCCTCCCCACTTTCCAGGGCTTGCACATCAGAGCTAAAAGCTTCCACACCTCTTGCCTAAGTGGAACAGGCGGACAGGACCTCTTGTCGCCTACTTCCCCTACTCTTCAACCTAACAAACACTTCCAACCTTAAGAGGAAGAAAGCGACAGCTCTGCTAGTTATTTGACAGGTGAATGACCTTGAGAAACTACCTGTCTCAGTGACAAATTCCTTCTCTGTTAAGGCAGGTGAATGAACGAGGTGACCTCAAAAATTCACCCTTCCTCTCAAATACCTAACATTCATAAAGATTTGTTTTTGTGGTGCATTTGTCCCCCTCCCCTTTAAGAGAAAATCACAGTGCCCACCATGATTGATTGGGTATACTGAATTGCAATGGGCAGAGGGCCTGCTCCGGGCCTCTGATCTGCAGCTTGAGCTCCCTGGAGCAGCTAGCAGCACTGCAGTCAGCTCTGGGTCTACACAGGGACCATCCCCTCGCAGCTCCCTCAATGATGGAGTGGGAGGCAGCAGGCAGTATTTCAACATGCAAACTGACATATAATTATCCAAAAATCTCTTTCTGTGATCACTTCTCTTGGCAGGCTGATCCTGATCTGCTTAAATATTTTTTTTCTTTTTTTGTTGACTCCTGATTTTTTAGTCCCTATTGAGAACAACCAGAACTGCGTCTCAGACCACGGACTGTAAGTCTTATTACTTTTTTGACTACCTAATATATTCATTAGGTTACACAGTCACTTACAAAATAACGTTTCTTTCTGAGAGATGTCTAAATCACTTACATACACGCTGGTATTCTTAAAATGTAGATATTTTCCAACACCTATGCCACAAAATCAAGTATTCATACAAAAACCATCAAGAAGTGTCAGTAGAGATTCTAGCAAAAAAAGAAAAGAAAAATATCGCATAGAAATGGCCTGATCTGCTTTGCTAATTGTAGAGCATTTGTCCCCCTTACCTGTAAGAGAAAATCACAATGCCCACCATGATTGATGGGGTATACTGAATTGCGATGGGTAGAGAACCTGCTAATTAAACATAATTGAACCAACATAATTCAATATGGAGATCAGCCAGGCAAGGAAGTACAGTGAGACAAAAATCAGGTATTCACCCTAGGTGTGAAACTTGAGGGGGTATCAAAAAGTCAGTAATCAAGCAATATTTTAATGTAATTTTTTTTATCAGTAAGAGCACCTTGTCAAGTCCTATTAGAACCAGAGGTGAAAGGAAAATATCACAGTATCAATGCACATTTATTTAAAATTTGGTTTATTATAAATTACTTTTTATTAATTTTGTTTTAAAAGATATTGAAACAAAATATTTAACTTGATTCCTGAGTTTTTGGCATCTTCCCACAGTTTGCACCTCAGCTCTACCTTAGTGCTAGCATACCTTGACCTGCTATAAATCAAACATGAGCATTACTGTGTTTCATTCTTAATTAAAAAAAAAAACCCACAACAACTCTAATTATTCCTGTTACAGTTATCACTTGTGTGTGTGCTTTTTCTTTACAGTGATTGGTACCATTTTAATAATTTATTCTAAGCAGAGACTGGAGAAGTAGGCAATTTTCTTTTTATATAAGAGAAAAATGAAGCCCTGAAAGGTGAAAATAACTTGACAAAAGACATGGTATAGTCAGTACCATACAATTCTTATTCTTTGAGTGCAGTCTCATTAAATGAGGTACAAGGAGAAAAGGAAAGGAAAAATGAGAAAAAAGGTAGGAGGAAAACAGATGAGAGAACACGAACACATATCTCCTAGGGATTTTCAAACTCAGTTTGAAAACTCATCTGACGTTTCATCAAAATTTGATTCTGAGGCAGATCTTTGCAAGATTGAGACCATTCCCTAGATCCTCATTCCAAGTGAATCTGATGTAAGTGTTCTGGACACCACAGACTGAAAACCACCAAGGAGATGCTCCTGTTGTAGCAGGATCCGGACTAGGTATGTAGGACATTTTCCCAAAATTCTTCTCAATAACCATAAATGGAAGTTAATGCCTCTATCCTTACGCACGAATAAAATTCTGAAGGAAACTGAAAATTCGCATGTTATGCAACTGAAAAAAAAATCAGAACTCACTTCTCACATTTAACTAGTTATGTAGACTTTCCCCACTGTGCTCTGTGACTTCCCTGGAAAAAGTAAGAGATATATTTGCTCAGTAAATGTTACCACCTACCAGGGATGCCAGAGCATATAGAAGAATATATGGCTGAAGTGACAATGGTCAATAGCTCTGATGGCAGCTACCTGAGGCTCATGTCAGCCTGCATACATGGGTGAAAGGAAAAGCCAACAGAAACCAAACGAGGCAAAATCACCTGATAGGAATGAGATACAATGATCAAGAAATAAAGAAATGTTTCACATAGGCAATAGCTTTATCTCACAGATTAAAATTCCTAATGGTAAGTGCATCTATTATGTCAATGCCAGTTACTAATGAGCAAATGACATATGACGATGATGTCACATGATGACAGAAGAACATGATGTTGGGTTGAGTCTCTTTCCAAGGTGAGGCCCACATCTCTGGATGCATCACCATTGCACTCTTCTCTATAGATACTTGTTTTGGTCTTTGATCCTTCACTCCAGCTCTTGTACAGGGCCATTCTTTTGTTTTTAAATCTAAACAGAAATGTGTCTGAAATCCACCTCCTTTAGGGAAATCACAGATGAATTCAACATCAGTGTCTATGTGATGTCATGTCAGTATATCCTGTAGAGAGCTGCGTGCAGCCGCACCTTACAGATGGCGCTGGCTTCCGCCTTCCGCCTTCCGCCTTCCACCTTCCACCTTCCACCTTCCACCTTCCACCTTCCACCTTCCCGATGGTGAGCGCTCTCAGTGATAAACAACTCCATATATGGCTAAGGCTAAAGCTATGGCTCGCTTCCGCGTACCTGGACCTATTGGCGGTGCCCACGTGGCCTTCCGAGATTGGACGCCCAGAGGGTATTTAGCTATGAGCGGGTTTCCCCCGGAGTAGAAGATTGTTCAAGGGTCCTGAATAAACTGCTGAAAGAAGAGTCTAGTGTCGCGTCTTCCTTGCTGGCGAGGTTGCGCGCGACATATCCACCTGTCCTCCACTTACGTTTATTCATTAACCAACAGTATATCTACTATTTATGTACACACACCTGTGCTGCTTGGTCTATTAATGTATCTAGAGCATGGCTGAATTTGTATACGGATTTCTAGTGTCTAAAGATGTCTGAATATTCTAAAACTGAGTTATAGAAGTGACATGACCTAATAATATACCAGATACCATGAATGGCCTCAGGAAGCACTTGCTGTTGAGAAGGAGGACAAAATGGACATCACTTTTTAGGTCAATCACTCTGAAATGCTATCACTCACTTGCCATGGAAGTGAGGCTTTCTCTCCAAAAAGGACACATTTAATGATTTCTATGACTTAACAACCATTTGATTCTTGTTATTTCTCTAGATCGGATTGGGAGTAGGAGTAGTAAAGGAGACCATACAATATGGTCTTATGAAACTTAAAATCTTACTGAAGAAATAAAAGACAGCATATCCTTTTGAGCCTAGTTACCAGGCATCTGAAATTATAATAGAGGAAAGAGGCATCAATGTGGCTTCGATAGTCACCTTGGATGATGTGGGATCACAGCTGCGCAGGATCTCAGTATAAAGGAGAAGAAATTGGGCCTAAAACACAGACAGAGGTGAAAGGTAAAGACACATCCTGGAGTGCCACCAGCCTAAACAGGACTTTATTGCATAATGGGGACAGTATGTGTGAAGCAGTTTTTAAAAAATGAATGAGAAAATAAAAAATAGGTCTCCTACCAAAAGATTCTGGCTTAGGAAGAGGCCATAGGAAGCAAGTGGAATTTTTTTCTAGAAAGAAGAGGTTTGAAGAACTTTGAAGACAGACACAAAGAGCCTGTAATTAAGGAAGCTAAAAATGAGAAGGGGCTAACTTTGGCATCAATTCTCCGAAGATATGTAGGGAAGGGATGTGGAATGCAGGAAGCTTTAGAAAGAAGAGAAAGCTTAACAGGAAGATGAGGGTGGGGCAGCTGTGGAGAGTAGTAGAAGGCAGAAGCGAGAAGCTAGCCAAAGATTTCCATCATCTTTGGTATGTGCAGGTGAGATCATCTCCAGAGGCAAAAAGGATGTGGGGTGCAGAGAGGAGAGCATCCTGGCTGGCCATGCTGACCAGGACTCCAGGGTGGGGGTCAGTGCCACCTTCACTGGCTACAGCAGTGGTGGCAACCCTACGGCACACGGGCCACAGCAGACACACTGGCTGCAGGCTCCAGCGTTGCCCCAGCAGCTGAGCACTCAGCTTTGTAGTACTGACATTCTGCATCAATAAGTGGGTTTGGGGTTGAGGCTACAAGGCTTGCCATACAGTTCTACAGGCACAGTATAATACAGTCTTACATGATGTGATTATCGGTCTTACACAGAGAAAAGTGAAAAGCAGAAATACAAAAGGGAACGTACAACAACTCAAATCAAAGTGAATGGCATATGCTGCAGGATACTAATCAGCTTTTCTTCTGGATGGCTAACAACCTAAGTTCACAAGTCAGAGTTGGAGAAATAGAAGAGCTACAAGGCCAGCCAACATTTTGGCCCTAGCCTTTCAAGGTCAGTGAAGACTCAGGACATAGGAGAACCTGTACTGCAATATCATGAAACTCAGGTGAGCTCCAAATTTTCTGAACAAGGAGATTATGGAGCCACAGAGGAAAGAGATCGAAGTTCTATAGTGTGCCTGGGGAGAGTCACATGAAGAGAAAACTTTCTCTCAAGCTCTCACAGAGAGCAAACTGGTTAAGCATTGGCCGTGACTCATCCACATGGATGACACAGACAAAGGATCTACAGAATAATGTACAGGACTACAAGATAAACCCTGAGAGGACTTCACTGACCACATAGGAAATATAAAGTACATGTGTTGGTATATAAGTCTTGCTCTATCTAGGTCTTAACTATCCAGCAGAAAAGTCTAAAAATGAAGTATACATTGCGGGGCTATAATATTAAGTTGAGCTATAAATGGCTATGGTCGACAACTTCTTTGAATAACTCACTATTGTTGTGGAATGCTCGACTGTGTTGGATTGTAGTGTTGAGTTCAAGCACCTAAGTTAGTTGAATGACAATGGAGTGCCCACCTTTCACAGGTGTAGACAAAGGAAGGGCTATAGAAAGAAAAAATCATGATGTGTGTGTATAGACAGTACAGTTGGGATAGATAACGCTGTGCTTCTACATAATCCTATGAGAGGCAAGATCTGCACTAATGGTGGTTGGACAGGATATTAGGTTGGCTTCTAGTACTATGGTCATTCACTAGGAAAATAATTATTGAATTTTTGATATAATTCAGGCATAAAAAATAAGATAAGTAAGCAGCTACACTCTTAATTTACTGATAAGAGACATCTGCTAAAATAATATCTGTAAATATAAAATCATGTATGCACCTTGTACGATACCAAAACATTATGAAAACAGTTTGCAATGTATTAATTTATTGAATCTGTCTTGTTAAGGTGTCTTGAAACTGTCTGATTGATATTTGCACTTCAATAAAATAAAAAAAGAAGAGAGAGAGATGGCCACAGTTTCTCCTTTGACATCACAAAGTATAAGTAATACAGAGACTAGGTATATTTGAAGCTTTGGAAAACAAAAAACAAGTATTCTTTTTTTTTAAAGTTCTTTTTATGCTCACAGAAATCAGCCAACTTGGACAAACTTTTGGTGATTTGGGTTGTTATTGCACAATGTTTTGAAATAAAGAAGCATGAGTGTCAGGGACTTGGTTTGGCAGAGTTTAATAAGTGACATACACATTTGACAAGTAATAAATATCCATGAGCTAAAACTTAATTCTCATTGTAAGTATCATATTTTAGCTTCAGAAACAATCCTCAGTTTAGTGACTCTCTCTGGGACCATCTATGGATGGATCTGGAGGCTGTTCAACAGCTATGAGGCAAATGAGAAGCGTCTCTGGCATAAAGGAAATTTTCACATTTAAACCAAAGAACAAAATTTATCAACTTTGCCACTTCATTTTCCTTTTCACTCATGGAACAGAAATCCTGCAGGACTTAAATCTGATTATCCTTAATCAAAGATCCCCAAGGGAAACACACCCACAGAAAAGAAGGGCATAAATAATTTCAAATGATGAGCATATAATCATACCAATCCTGGGGAAACTTTGGAAATTTTTCTAAATGTTTATCGGCCAACTATGAACTGAGCTTCTTAGTATAGGTATCTCTACCTGTGTTTTTTAATTTAAAGTTTGGGTGCTACTGGGGGGTGAAGTGCAGGGCCTTGCATATACTGGGTGAGTATTCTACCAGTCTGCTACATCCCCAGCCTGCTTGCTGTTTTTTTTTTTTTTTTTTTTTAAACTTTCCTTGAAGTATTCAATCACTTCATTGAGTTTTATTATATTTGTTATTCATTTTAGGAAAAGTGTCCAAATCACCTCCATTTCAATTAGGTAAGAGAAAAAAGATGCTTAGATCAATCAGTTTTCTTACATTTTTATAGTTTTATGTGTCTAGTGTTAATCATTGACTCTCTTGAAGCCCAAAACAAAACTTACTGGAGTCATTTTCCCGAAGTGCTACTTTCCCAATAAAGCTTCAATTATCACAAGTTACCATTGCTCCAAGAAAGAGAGTGGGCCACTTTTTATAGAAGATCTTACTGACTTGAGGTTTTCAATTTACTTGCCTGGAGATGACTTATGCAAAATATTCTAACAATGCACAGATGACTTGAACATTCGAATCCCTTTGAAAAGATTTCATAAGGTTCCCTGGATCCTGGAAGTAGGAACCATCCCCCTGGGGCCACAGAGCTTTATCCAAGGATATTTGTATTGCTTAGTGCTGCAGTGTTTTTTGTTTTGTTTTGTTTTGTTTTGCAGAACTGGGGATTGAACTCAGGGCCTTGTGCTTGCCAGTCAATCATTTATTCTACTGAGCTATCTCTCCAGCCCCTGCAATGTCATTTCTTACCCATTGTAGTCTTCCTCCTCATTGATGCCCAAGCAAGGCTATGCAAAGGCCTCATGTTTTGGACACACTGGCCCCTCCTGCCTCATGCCGGGGAAAGATGAATGTCAGAACCCAAATTGTGCCTTCCCTTCCCTCTTGTGGGAAAGGGGAACAGCTTGCCTCATTAAAGATTCCCACAGTGGCTAGTACTGCCTTGGAGCAGGCTGACTAGCTCTGGAGTACCTTATTTAGCCAAAATGCAAATTATGATCTCTCCAGAAACACTGAATCTTGGCAAAGGGTGACAGTCAAGAAGATGGAAGAAACACACATGAAGCAGCAGCGCCTTTCCCTCAAGGTGTCTCCTCCTGGGAGCCCTGTAGGCTGAGCAGGGAGGGACACCGGGGCAGCCCTGAGCATCACAAGAGCCGCGCTGCACAATGGGCTTTGACCTCTGCTAGTTGTGCCTCAATCCAAGATTTTTAATCTCCCAGCATAATGTGAAAAATGAAGGTGGTAGAATTTCTTCACAGGATTCTGGTCAGTTTTAAGCAAGACAATACATGTACAATACCTGGAGCAACCATCTGGCACATACTTGATATTTAATAAATGTTAACTATATGTTATTACAAATGTACTTTGGGAAGTGAGATAAAATACAGAAAAAGGTCCTAACCTGAGAACTTTCTTAAAGTAGTAACTACTGCACGAAGTAAATACTTATTTCCATAATGCACTTCCTGGTATGAACCCTAAATGACATTCTTTTATATATCTGAAGTGTAAAAGTTGGGAAAAATAGTGTAGCTCCCTGTTTCACCTCTACTCCCCTCCACTTTTCTTACCCCTATACTATGTGAAAGCAAATCCCAGAAATAATATTACTTTATCTATAAATATTGCAATATGTGTCCCAAAGATGTGAATTTCAGGACAAAATGACCACATGATAGTTCTTACACTTTTAAAGTTAATGAGTCCTTAATATCATCAAATATCCAGGGTTTAAAAATCTCTAATTTTCATAGGCATTATTTCCCCTAACCATTTGTTGAATAGCTCAATACAGTAGAAATTCTGCAGTTGGTTGATACATCCTCTAAGATTATTTTAGTATCTAATTTATCTTTGCCTTTTTTTCCCTTGCAATTTATTTGTGGAAGAAGTTAGACTGTTGGTATTTGGGGGCTCCTTGGGGCTAACCCCTTCAGATTGTGCACTTATGGCATCGGTCAGTCCAGTCTTCTGTTCTTTCTAAGAGATGACAGCCGCCTGATCAAGAGGTTTTGATCAAATTGAAATCTAATCCCCATCATTAAGTTATGGGACTTTCCTTAGCAGGCACCCACTGCCTTGTCTCTTTTTGTGGCACTAGCAGCTGCTTTGTGGTTTTTATCCAGAGCCATTTTGTGAAATGGAAATTAGTATTCTACCATTGATTCTCTATTTATTACCAAAACAATCCATCAGAAGAGAAAAGCATTTTATCAAGGCTGATTATCCTCAGGAATCCTTCATCTAGAAAAGGCAAAAGACTGCTCCTCTGTTTCTCCCTTATTTCTGAAAAGAGTTGAGGTGATAGAATTGTTCATAGGTGGCCACTGAGGAGTCTCCTTTTTAAAGTATTATAAACCTGAGGATTTTAATATCTAATGGAGTGCAAACCACTATAGGTACTATTTTAACTGAAAACCAGGGAGGTATTTTTGTTTGTTTGTTTGAATTTTTGTTTAGCAAGAGCCTGTTCACATTGACCCCACAGTCTTTTTTATAAACCTTTCAGCCATGGGTTCTTCGCTTGGAAAGAAATACAGTTTCTGTATTTCTCAGATCTGTCAGTTCTCCAAGGATCCTAGTTCCTTTCAGTATAAAATGTCATTTAGAAACCACAGTCTGGTGGTTAGCGGTACACACTGCTATTGCAATTAGTCATTGTTTTTAGGCTTCTACGGTGAACAGAAGTAGGAAATATTTTTTAAAAATGAAATCCATTGCAAAGGCCTACTGGTACTATAATTCAGCTTCAGGGCCACAGAGCTCCTGTTTCCTCATTCATCTTTGCCATCTTCATCTCCACCTACTTCCTCTAATGCTCCAAATTCCAGTTCTCAAACACACCAACAACTACTCACTTGTTAACCTCACACTACTAGTGTCCGAGTCACAGTATGATCACTGATGCTAACAATATACTCATTGTAAATTATATTCATTTCACATTTTTCTTGTTAAGATATACACTACTAGGTATACAAAGTTAAATTTTACATTTAATTTTGCTTTGTAATTATCTACAATATTTGTTTCTCAAAAGTCGTATCTACAGAATGAGGCATTTTCAAAGAATCCTAATGTATCTGTCCCTTCCTTCCTCATTAAGAGTCATGCTTTCTAAAGGCAATCAGTTGGTTTGTTTTTTTTTTTTTTTTGGCAATCAGTTGTTTTAATTGTGTAAATTTACTGGTTTAGTAATTTGATGCATTTATATAGTGTTTGAACAATAAGTCAAATTAGTTAAGACTTTTCAATTTTTTTTATTCACACATAATAGTTTTCATGGTATAGTGTGATATTTCAGTCCATGCCTACAACACACCCTGGTCAAATCAGGGCAAATAATGTTTCCATTCCCTCATTATTACTTTGCATTCATAGTTTTTTACTTATTTATTTATTTATT
>PVKA01029525.1:0-28225 GCA_004027165.1 Ctenomys sociabilis
AAAAAAAAAAAAAAAAAAAAAAAAAAAAAAAAAAAAAAAAAAAAAAATAGCAAAACTGTTAGTGCAACCCAGCAATGCTGGTATGTTTGTCTATTTGCATTTTTAGTCCTGTTACCCTTCTTATAATGTAAGCTCCATATCTCTTTTTATTTGGTATGTTATCCTGGTCATTTGTTAAATTACTAAATTCGTTGATTGGTCAAGAGTCTAGTTGTAGTCTAAAAAAACACAGACCAAGAGAAGCCTCATCAGAAGTCATCTCTGGTCAGGATCAGTTTCCAAAAGGCTCTGTCTGAGTTAACATCAGGCCTAGGAGTCCCTTATCCTTCCTCTTCAGCCAGGACCCGTTACATTCACCAGCAACCTCAGTCTTTCCATCTGGTAGTTGTTAAAGAAGTGGTAGAACCATTGAACACTTCAAAAACCACAGTAACAGTGTAGCTTTGCTGAAGACTGGAGAAGATTCTCTTGGGTTCTAAATAGACTGCTGAGTCATTGGTTTTGCTGGCTTCTCACAGAAGGGCTTGGAAACTGGACCGGAAGTAACAGCCTACCAGCAGATGGCAGCAAAGAGTTGCTTCTCAAGTGGATCCCAGTTAATTTTGCCCCAAGTAAGAATATTAAGCTATGATTATTTTGTGGGTATACTTAAAACATCAATGAAGTTTTTCTTTTGATATTTATAACTTTTTATTTCAAACATTCTGATTTATAAATTATATAATAGGATATTTTCAGCAAAGAAAACTTAAATGTTCAAATTTATTTAACTAAAAATAAGAGATTTTTTTCCCACTAAAACATTAGAATCTTACAAACAACATAGATCACATATGATAAATACACCATGGGAAAGACATTTTATATTTCTAACTGAATTAATTCACACTAGATGTGGTGGTTCATGTCTATAATCTCAGTATCTGGGAGACTGAGGCAGGAGAATTCTTGTGAATTTGAGGCCAGTGTAGGTTTATACAGAGTTGAAGGCCAGCGTGGTCTATACACAGCAAGAGTCAGTTTCAAAGCAACAAACAAAAATTTAGTTTAGCTGACACAATTTTGACAAAAGGAAAAGACAGATGCTACTGTATCAGGCGACCTCAGTTGAATGCAGCGGCACCTGAGTGATTTCCTAATCAGCTTGCTTTGCAATTAACTGAATGGCTTAGGCTGCCTAAAAGACTTCAGTATTAGGAGCCCTAATACGCTTTCCGTACAGCAGCTATGATCACTTCCTATCCACCACGCACCTGGTCTAACTGCACATCCACACACACTCCAAGCTCGGCAGCACTCTGCTCACACTAAGCTCAAGGAGAAAGACAGATCCACCAGGTCTTCATACTTGGCAAATGCTTACTTAATTTCCAAGACTCATCTCCCATGGAAATCCCTCTGAAAACTTTTGCCTTTTCCTCCCAATCAAAAAACAAACAAACAAACAACAACAACAACAAAAAAAAAACCCGATCTTTTTCTTTCTCTTCTCGATAACACCATATCGTGTTTGCTTGGTCCTTCATCCAATAAATAATGATTGCTTAACTGGCCATGGACTATACCACATGCCAAGAAAATATAACGATCAATTTTCTTCCCTGTGTCAGAGGTAGAGATGTTAAATGAAGTGTTGTCTGACTCACTGTCCCATGGCCAGGACGCAGTACTCAGCTGGCTCCAAGGCAGGTTCAGGATAGCAGAGGGACCCAGCAGCCAGGAAGCAAGAAGAGAGGGGCCGGGGCAGGAGGTGCGCCCCTCCAGGCCACACTCTGCGGCTGCCTCTTCCAGCCAGGCCCTCCACCTCCACGGGGCTTATGCAGCTACTGCACTCCTCAAAGGAAGAGTCCACTCGCGAATCCAGGTGCCCATGATCCGACTGTAATCCAAGAGCCCCATCTCTGAATGCAAGAAGTTTTTGGGGAACTTTCTAGGTTTCAACTGCCATGCAGGGAATGAACTGACACCTGAGGAAATCAGTGAAAAGAAATCAGCCAGGCGAGCAGTGGGAAGACAAACACACCAGCGAGAGGAGAGCGTGCAGCGTCAGTAGATGGTGTGCATTATGGTAAGGAACCCTCGGGGTCCAGTGTGCGGGAGCAGAAAGAACTGGGGAAGAAGGCGGGCAGGTGAGATTGCACAGTCAGGCAGCAGGAGGTTCTTGCGAGCTCCTTAGAGCCTCATGGAGGATACTTCACCCAATAGTAGGGAGAAATTTTAAGATAAGTACTGGCGTTACATTGATTATAAAATGGAGAACAGCTCCGAGAAGAGCACAAGTGGGTTACAAAAAGTATAGGGGTTACTGAAGGAGTTGTGGCAAGAGATTTTGACAGTTTGGACCAGGGCTGTAACCATAGAGATAGAGGACAGGAGAGTGATTGGAGTGTTATTTCCGAGGCGAAACTGACAAGAGTTGGTGATTGACTGTGAGGGAGGAGAAGCAGTCAAGGAAGCCTCTCAGGCTTCTGCACGCCCGCTGGTGTATTTCCAGAGATGATCTGCTTTTTGTATTCCCTATTAATGTGTAGGATGACATTGATATCCTATTGTTTAATGGGACTGAGCAGTATATGTAATGAGAACAAAGGTAATAATACCCCCAGTTAAGGGGATGGCTGTTTTAGAAATTCATATTTAAAAGAGTTTGTGAGATTCCAAAGAACTAGGAACTATACAATTTTTTTTGCTGTGAAAATGAAGACAAATAGCAGACTTCGGCCCTGACTGTAATAATAAATTCTGCTGCAATCAAGCTGTTTACAGCTGCTTCTTAAAGGAAGCGTTTGCATTTTCCTCCCCATTTTCTGTAGGTAGGAAGATTCATTCCTCCCTGTGGTTAGAGTAAGAAATGCCTGAAAAATTTAAAAATAGAATTTTCAAGCTGCAGAGATTCTAATGGAACATTTTAATAACTTCATTCCTTTGCGGTAATTAACTTTCGGAAGCGTGAGCTATTTTTAGCAGCAGCTACTCCTGCGCCTTTGGGTCCGATTCGGATTCTCTCCACATCTCTCCACACTACTGCGGTACTCTTTGAAATCAATCAGTGCTTTGAGCCGAGAAAGTGACAAGGTGGAGGTTGCGAACTAGGTCTCGGCAAGTGAGATTCTCCTCACATAATGCTGAATTCTTTTCCATACAGGTGCAGACACAGGGCAAGATAATTACTATTTAGAGAACACAAAGGCGACCATTAGAGTACATACAGGTGGGGGTGGGAGTGGGGGAGCTGAGCTCAGTGATATTATTTCAGAATGGCTGCGTCATTGTTGTCAGAATTTTTAACTTCACCAAAAAATAAATGACATGAGGGCGTTTTGCTATTTAAAAATCCCTACAAAGGGCAATCACAAATTCTAGTGTTTAAAATGGCAAACAGTTTCCAGTGCACCCTTCTCACACCCAACCTCCCACGCAGAGCTCTGAAAAGATCCAGAAGAGACTATTAGATAGCTGAGTGATGGGACGATATATTTCCAGGAACATTAGAAATTTGCATTAGGTTATGTTTCATGAGATTTAGAATGATGTAAAATTAGGGGTTCCCACACTGCTCCCTACCCCTTAAGGAAAGGTGAGAAAAATTACTTTAAAAAGTTTTGCAAGATCTTCCTTTACTCTCCTGGTACCAGGTTTTGGGGTGTGAGAATCTCTTTTTTTTTTTTTTTTTTTTTTTTAATTTTTTTAACTTTTATTGGACAGTGACAATTTATGATTATATATGTATGTGACACAAAATGATGCCATGGTATATGCACACACTGTGGAATGATTATGTCAGTCTAATTAGAGGGAGCTAAGCAAAGCACTGGTCAAGACAAATGCAAGTGGCAACAGGGCTTTATGCTTACTAACAGTAGGAAAAGAAAGAGGTTCTGCAGGATGAGAAAGTAAGAAAAGAAAAGTACCCACTGTTGAGGGGAGGCCACTGTGAAAGGTCACAGCAGCAGAGGGCTTGATTGGCAATTTACTTGTGTCTCCCACTCCTCTGAGGTCAGGTCCAGGTGGTCTGGCTCCAGTTCCCCAGAGAAGGCCACAGAAGGCGCAGGGCTTTTGCACTGTTTTGTGCATGTGTCCTGGGATTGTTTTTGGCAGAACCGGGGATTGAACCCAGGCCCTTGAGCTTGTCAGGCAAATGTTTATTCTACTGAGCCATCTTCCCGGCCCTGTCCAGGGATTTTGTAATTAATAGGTCACATCTACCTCCCCAGATGGCTTGGCTATGTACTGGTCTCCTGTCTCACTCCCACTGTTTTTCCATGTTACAAGTTCAGGCTTCCACCAACCAAAATAAATGAGCTGCATTTTTGTGATGGGCATGTTTTGCAGTGCTCAAAGGCTATGTTCTTGGCCTTTATCGCCACACTCACCATCCAAATAAAATGAGGCGGGTAAAGGTGAGGCAGGCAAGAGCCCTACACAATCCAAAGGGAAATTATAACTGCGTGTACTTTCCAACTCATAATGCTAGAAAGCCAGGCGGGACGCGAAAACAAATATTGCCATCTCTTAAAAGAACCAACGAAAGGAATATTGGGGGATTGGCATAAAATTTGAGGCTTTTTTCCCTCATTTTTTAATGCAGGTATAATTCCTTTTTCATCCATCCACCTGTTTGCACATTGAAGCAACTAGTTCTCTCTCTCTCTCTCTCTCTCTCTCTCTCTCTCTCTCTCTCTCTCTCTCCTCTCCAAAAGTTAAATAATTAAACTCAGGATCTTACACTTGCCAGGCAGGCACTTGAGCCACTGAGCTATACTGTTGGTCCTAAAGTAACAACTGCTTCTTACTACCTTAAGAGACTTTCAGTTGTTTCTGAAAAGAGAAATACAGGTAGCAGTGGTGTTGCAGCTGCCTTGATGTCCTGAATCAACTCAAAATATTTACCTTCTGTGGCCATTTAGACTTTGGGGAAGAACTACAGGTGCACAGTACCAGACCTGGTGGGTAGGGTGCATAAGGACACATGGGGCTGTTTTGGCAAGCCCGCCTTTCCACTGGCCAGCTCTCAGCAGCAGGCATTCACCATGCCATGTTTATAATCACATCTTCTGAACACATTCATGAAAGAGGACCTCCAGAACCTTTCCCAAAAGTAGCATGAGTGATAGGATAAAGGCAGTATGCAGGGAAGGGAGGTGTTTTGAAGATACACAGCAAGCTATCTTTTATTGCCATATTTTTTTTAATTTTTTATTTCATTGAAATACAAATGTCAATCAGACAGTTTCAAGACACCTTAACAATACAGATTTGATAAATTAATACATTGCAAACTGTTTTCAAATGTTTTGGTATTGTACAAGGTGCATACATGATATTATATTTACAGATATTATTTTAGCAGATATCTCTTATCAGTGAATTAAGAGTGTAGTGCTTACTTATATTATTTTTTATACCTGAATTTAACAAAAATTCAATAATTATTTTCCTAGTGGATGACCATAGTACTAGAAGCCAACATAATATCCTGTCCAACCATCATTAGTGCAGATCTTGCCTCTCATAGAATTATGTAGAAGCACAGCGTTATCTATCCCAACTGTACTGTCTATACGCACACATCATGATTTTTTCTTTCTACACCCCTTGCCTTGTCTACATCTGTCAAAGGTGGGCACTCCATTGACATTCAACTAACTTAGGTGCTTGAACTCGACACCACAATTGAACACAGTCCAGCATTCTACAACAATAGTGATGGAGATATCTCTGGTTGTGTGGGCTAAAAGAAACCAAGAATGCCTGAGGGGAGAAGGCGTCTACAACAATAGTGAGTTCTTCAAAAAAATTGTCGACCATAGCCATTTACAGCTCAGCTTAATATTATGGCCCCACGATGTATACTTCATTTTTATACTTTTCTGCTGGATGGTTAAGACCTAGATAGAGCAAGACTTATATACCAACACATGAACTTTATATTTCCTATGTGGTCAGTGAAGTTCTCTCAGGGTTTATCTTGTAGTCCTGTCCATTATTCTGTAGATCCTTTGTCTGTGTCATCCATGTGGATGAGTCACGGCCAATGCTTGAGCAGTTTGCTCTCTGTGAGAGCCTGAGAGAAAGTTTTCTCTTCATGTGACTCTCCCCAGGCACACTATAGAACTTCAGTCTCTTTGCTCTGTGGCTCCATAATCTTGTTCAGAAAATTTGGAGCTCACCTGAGTTGCATGATGTTGCAGTACAGGTTCTCCTATGTCCTGAGTCTTCACTGACCTTGAAAGGCTAGGGCCAAAATGTTGGCTGGCCTTGTGGCTCTTCTATTTCTCCAACTCTGACTTGTGATCTTAGGTTGTTAACCATCCAGAAGAAAAGCTGATTAGTATCCTGGAGCATATGCCATTCACTTTTCCTTATCTGACTCAATTGATTTTACTTGTTGTACGTTTCCTTTTGTATTTCTGCTTTTCGCTTGTTGTACTAGGGAGACTATATGATATTTACACATGTGTGCCTGGTTTATTTCACTTATGAGTATATGTTCAAGTGGCATCCACTTCAGTATAAATGCTTCGAACTTATCATTCTTAATAGCTGAGTAATACTCCATTATATAGAAATACCACATCTTTTTCAGCCATATTTTTTTTAATTTAAACATTTACTATATATAGTTAATCCCCCCTTCAAGATAGGTGATGCCCAGGAAATAATTCTCAGTGATTTTGAATTCTCATTTGCATACCATCGTCAACAATGAGTAATACATTCTTAGAGAAAGGGTGACAAAGAAGGACTTTTAGTCTCAAATGATGGCAACTCTTGGCAAAAGGGAAAAAAAGGAGAAAAAGGGCCACTGGTCAACCTAGTTAAGAAGGTTTTCTTTCATCTATCCATGTCCAGGCCAATAAAGTCTAACATCCTATTCAGCAGTTCACCTTTGTCTTCCTAGTAGATAGAGGTCAGGATTGCTTCTGTCTTCTTAAGTCTGTGTCCTGCTTTTAGGCAAATACATACAGTACACAGAAACTCCTTGCATCTTCTTCTTAATTGCCTTCAGTTCAGTAATCCTTATGAAAAAGTAGCACATGTAGGGGATAGATTATTCTGCCTTACCATGAATTTATTTTTTCCTGTGTGACACTCCTGCACCTTGCTACCCTGCTTTGAAGGCGGTGGGTTGATTGTGGACTAATCCTCCATAAACTGTGAGCTCAATAAAACCTTCGTCCTTTAACTTTGGGTGTTGGGCATTTTGTCTCAGCAGTGATAGGCCACATTGCATAAGTCTGGAAGCTAGGCTAAGGAATATGTGAATTCTATTCCCCTATCAACATGAGAGCAGAGCAATGCCATGTATTCCAGAAATACATGGCAGAAAGGATGGATGTTGATAACTCAAGATCAACATGGCTTGCATATGGTGAAGGCCAACAAGGACACTAAGTGCCCACGGCTAGATGGCAACCTTTTCTTCCAACCTTAATAAGATATAAAAATTTGTTCCCTTAAAGGAATGAAAGAGAAAGAGCAAACATTCTTGAATTAACATAAAATTGCATTTTAAATTCAGTAAAGACTGAATTTAATGTGCACTAGCATGATTAAGATTTCTTCCTCCAATAAAAGAAAATGGAGGTTTAAGAAGCTAACTTCAGTTGAATTGATGAGAAATAAAAAGAAAGTTAAATTATGCACATATTGGAAGGTGGGTAAGAAGAGAGACTCAATAACTTTCTAAATTCCCTTTATATATTTAGTTCCTTTAACTTTAAGGCAATGCCTTAGCTTCTTTTCTCATTACTGATACAAAATACCCAATACTCAAAGTTAAAGGAGGAAAGGTTAATTCAGCTCACAGTTTGTAGAGGTTTCAGTCCCTATCTGGCTGTCTTCAAGGCAAGCTGGAGTGGAACAGGGCATCACCGAGGAGAAACAGTCCATGATATGGCAGGCAGGAGGCACTAAGGTAGCAAAGCCTTCGTTCCCTTTCTTCTTTTATATTCTATCCAGGTTGTAAGCCTATTGATTGGTACCACCCACACCATGGTGGGGCTTCCATTATCCAAACCCTTAATCCATTACATTTAATCTGTACTTACATACTGTAATCCAGCCTCCCTTGAAATTTCCCAATGGGCAGAAATTTGAGATTGATTTATTGATGAAGTCTGACTTTTATAGTTTAAAACCATGCAGTGAGGCTCGTCTAAGGTGGAGAACACGGGAACTTGCTTAGGTGGGCATAAGGTGGGACAAAATTATGGTCAACCAATGAGATTACAGGCACCATTGCTCAGGTAAAATTGATTAAATCCAGGACCAAACAGGGAAGTGAATCATGTAGCAAATAGGTGAGAATATGGGACAGGTCTCTTGCTTTTGAGGGTTGGGTTATTTACTCTTTTGGGCTCTTTCAAGGTTATTGATATCTATTTAGAAGATCAATCCCTGATGCCCATCCCTAGGGAAGTATGTAGCTGTATTTGTTTCCTCTTTTGTCTTGAGGTCTGGCCCACAGCAGTGAGCCTCTGTCTCTTCCAAAGTTGCAGAGTCACCTTGTCTTCTACCTTGTCTCCTTGAGGGCCTGGCCCTGTCTGACTACCTATATTTCTAAGTTACTTGCCTATAAACATATCACTGGGAAGCAATCAAAAGATATGAGGTCTTCATAAATGGTCAGCCTAGGACACTGTGACTAACACAGAATATGGACTTGCTTCTGTGCCTATTGTGCTGCGTAAGAGCTCACCACCACTCACAGATAGTACCTAGGAACCAAGAGTTGCTGCCAAGGAACATGGGTTTATTCAAGAGTCCCCTGAAGAGAATGGGGGGCCTGTGGTCCTCAAAGTCCTGTCTTGCTGTACCTACATTCACAAATGGGTTTTTATAGAGAAAGAAAGGAAGAACTGAAGATAATGGGTGAGAAGGCCACATGCTGAGTGGCGTCTTTCTCATCCATGGTGTGTATTTCCTTTTTATTTTTCCTCTGGGTAAAACATTGACCTTGGCCTCCTGAGTCTAGTTACAAACAGTTTTCTGAAAGTTCAATAGCACAGCAGTTTACGTGCTCTGTGCTAGTTGATGCAAAGAATTAAAGAACAAAGAGAGAAGATTTCATCTTCTGGTGTTATTGTAGGTCATCAGATCTTCCAGGTTCTATAAATGTAAAGAAAGACGATTTGTTGCTTAACATCTTAATCATTTAGGCATACTTTCCATTAGAACTTAGAATCCCTGGCAGCAGACAGGGAAGTGAAAGTTACTCTGCCAAGGAGAACTCCCATGGGAGTGACCTCTGCTACACTTCTTGTGGACAGACAAGCTTCGATTCACTCAAAACACTGCATGACTTCTTTTCCTCTCAGTTCCTTAATGTTGTAACCCCTTGAGAATTAATTGTTAGTGTTTGATACCACATGGACCAGGCACTTGGTTCTGCAAATGCTGAAGAATGAAGTTGGGAATCAAAGGAGGAGGTTAGGAGAGTTTTTATTGAAAATAAGCAGAACAGCTCCAGGATTTCCAGAAGGGTCTCAAATTGGGTGACCAGAGGGACCTCTGATTTAAAGCTAATTACATACAAACAAAATTATTCAATTGCTTAATGGCCACCTATCACAACTGGCTGTGTGGATTTAAAATGACCAATTAGGTATCAGTCTTTTTTTTTACGAGCAGAATATATTTATTGAGGGAAAGAAAGCTCTTTCCCTCAATAAATATATTTATTTTATATTTAAAAGAAAGGGACAGAAGAGGGGCCTGAATGAGTTGTCCCCTGGAATTCAGTCTTTTATACCCCAAATTTGACCTGGTATAGGGCTTACATGATACAGGGATCTTGGAAGGCACTGGTTAATTTGCATTCTAATATCCATGAAATTCAGGAATTTAGTAGAGTGCTGCACCCCCCTTGGGTAGAAGGTTGTCTGCTTTCCATGTTGCTGGGGAAATTCATTCATTGTCTGCAGCTCTAATTCACTATCTATCCTAATTTTTATTAGGCATATCACCCCACTCATAGGCCCTTCCAACCGCTTTCACTAGCTTTACTCATAGCTCACTAAATAAACTTTTCTCTTCATTATGTTGACTTAGATTTTAGTATGAGACTTGGATCTTACTGCCATAAAATCAAAATCAGTAAACAAAGTTCTTTTTGATTGAATTTTTTATTTAATCATATGGTATCTCTAATCATACTTTCATAATCTCTTATTGCAGAGGAAAGAGTCACTAACTTGGAAACAATTGTATGCACTAAAATATTGTGTTACAGTTATCAATGCCACTCTGAAATACTGCTTTTGTCACAGCTGCCTGAATTGTTTTGTAACCTGGAATAGAAAAGAAGACTTAGAAATTGGTTGTATGGTGTGTGTTGGATATTGAATGTGTTTGGCTGAAAGTACTGGGTTGGTATTTTAAAAGGAAATTGTGAAGTGGACAGTTTCTTTCAGTGAGGATATTAGGGCAAAAAAGTCTATATATTTGATACTTAAAAATGAAAGGAGCAAAACTCTAATTTCAAAGCCCAAGAATAGAGTGTCACAACTTCTAAAATCTCTTGAGAATACAGAGTGTGATCTGTATTCACTGGACTGTTCATTCTGAAGCAGCTCTTCAGATGGGGGAGAGAAATCCTTTTCTATTTTGGTAGCCCAATTGAAGTGTCTGAAAACAACATCTCCTTTTTCTCCAAGGCTGCAATGAGACCACTATCCTAGCAAATTCCTTCCATTGCAAAACACACTTGGTGTAAGGTACAAGCCTAACTGCAGGTTAGGTTGGTCGATTGGTGTTACAATAATTGTGACATAATGCTTCATAATGCCACTGATTTAATCAAATCCCAATATGGGGACTGAAATGACTAGGACTCATGCAAGTCAGCAGGCTTGTGTCAGAGTCCATTGCTTGTTCAAGAGACTTTGGGACAGTGCCCAGGATGTGGATTATGTGCAGGGTCCCTTTCTCCAAGGGAAATATAATTAGACTTCTCATTTCCTATTTAATGATATTGTTAAGCATTCCATTTCCTGAAACCAGTAGTAAGCTTTGCAGTGTGCCAGTATAGCCAAAGGTACGAGGGAACATCTGGGGCAAGGCTGGTTACTTTGGGCAGTATCCATCCAATTGATTTGTTCTTCCTGTGGTAGACACTTATTCTGGGCTTGCTTTGGCCTTTTCTGCCTGTATCCTGCTGGCATCAACAGCCATGGGCTTTGTGAATGCCTTGCTCACAATATCACACTGTCACACAATGTTTCTAAACAAGGGATGTATTTTCTAGCAGAAAAATGCCAGTGATGTGCTAGACCTTAAGGAATTCCCCAATTATACTATGCCTCCTGTTGCCCTATAAATCTGGTCATAAGTGTGATGAAACAGCATAACGAGGACACATTGATCACACTTTCTCAAAGGCAGTTTATTCAGAGATCAAAAGCTATTGTGAAAAATACCTTATATGATCATAAATGTTGGTTCTTACATTTAATCTTCAAATTTAAGTTGATTTTGATTGTAAGACCACCATTATTTTATATACAATAAGAAAAAAAAATTTTTTAAAGGCTACTAAGTAAACTATGACTTGTAGTCATTACAGAAAACAGACCAATAATGCCAGGGAAACAAAAATCTATAAAGAATGAAAAACCAAAATAGAAGGGACTTACAGCAGAAGTATAGTAAATGGTACTTTCTTTTTTTTTTTTTTTTTTTTTTTGTCTTTTTGAGACAGGGTCTCACTATGCAGTTCAGGCTGGCCTTAAACTCACTTTGTAGCTCACCCTGGTCTTGAACTCACAACAATCCTCCTGCCTCAGCCTCCCGAGTGCTGGGATTATAGGCATGCGCCACCACGCCCGGCCTATACTTTCTAAAAAACAAAACAAAACAAAACAAAAAAATGGTTCCCCTCTAAATAAAGGAATAGAAATGAAAGCAAAGTTTTTACCTACTGTGTCATGAAATCTCTTCTATTTTGGACTCTTCTCTTATTAAAAAAAAAGTATTTAAACCTGTTCTGACAATTTAATTATGTGGACTTGTCAAATTTTATTTCAAGATTGTCTAAATAAAGGGCCCTGAGCAAGCGAATTCATCACAGGTATCTTTTGCTAGTGACATTTGTAGAAAAGAGTTGTTCAATGATCAAGAAAAACCCTTCTGGTTAGAGATCGTTGTATCTCTGTCTGCCCATTGACAGCGAGAGGGTGGGAGGGTGGTTAGTGTTCCAGAACAGACCTTAGGTTTGTTACAGCTCACCAGGCCAGCATACCTTGGCACCTAAACAATTTCTTTAGTAAAGTCAACCTGTTCTCAGGGAGAAACTGCAAAACACATAGCAGACAATGTCTAGAGTGGCATCTTTCTTAGGTTAGATATGTGGGAAATACATAAAGGATGATAACAATGATTGCATTTTAAGATATTTTTGAAAAACAAAAACTAAAGCAGCAATAAATGAAATGAATAGAATGTCTATCGTTTCCAATGATTGATTTAACTATCGAAGAGAACTAGGGGTAGAATTTCACAGTGGGGACAAAATGGCCTCGAGCTAAGTGCACTTCTGAGTTGCCTTCCAATACTGCCTTACCTAGGAGTAAAAGCTAATGAGAGATTTCACTGTCCTAAGGGATCATTCAGGAGAGCCCAACAAGAAGCCTGACACTGAAGAAAAATAATGATGCCTTAGATCAACTTACTATGCAGGCAAACAAGCCATGAAGTTAATAAAGCCAATTTAACTGGGTCCTCTGGCTACTTGCAAGAATTAAAAATGGAGTGACTGATGAGACTTTAGATTTCCGCTTTTCAATGGAGGCTTAATGCATTTACATCCATAGGGTAAAGGGAATTTTTGGTTGCTAGTGTTACTGTTAAAAGCTTATTTTTATTTATTTATTTATTTTTGTATTTTTAGGGAAGGGTCTACAGGGTGTTCAGGGTCTCACTACTAGATCAGACTTGTAGTGATATGTCTGTGCACAGCCTCCTAAGAGCTGGGATTGCAGGCATGCGCCACCACAGCCAGTCTCAATTGCCATCTCAGCACACTCTGGGGGCAGGACTAGCTCTGGAGGCCAGGGATCAAACCCCCACCCCTGTACTTGCTTGCAGGTGCTTTAATCAGCTGAGCTATTTGACTGGCCCTGAAAGTTTAAATATAGAAAGAAAGATGTGAAGAAATGTTGCCTACCAAAGAGGGTGAACTAGAAGAGTATAGTAAGAGTCCTCACATCTGCTCCAACTTTCTCCCAATTGCTATCTTTCTATTACTATGTTGCTTGGCTTCACATTACTGTTACTTAAGAAATGCCCGAGATGTTCATCTTATAAAGAGAAAAGCTGTGATTTGGCCCAAAGTTTTAGAGGTTTAGTCCATGATTTTGATATAGGGGAAAAATGGTCTTGGTGGATGACCTCCAGATGACATAGGGGAAAAATGATCTCCCAAGCTAAAAGGTACCTGGGATGAGTTTATGTTCTTTAAAACCAAAGAATGAATTTTAGGAACAAACAGAGGTTAAGAGTAGAATATATTTATTGGGGGAAAGAAAGCTTCTGTCTGAGAGAAGGACAGAAAAGGGGTCCTCAGTGGATGATCTCTGGGAAGCTGTCTCTTCCAGGGACTTTTATAGAGATAAAACAATGTGATGAGGTGGGTCTAAGGTGGTGGAGAACATGGGAACTTGCTTAGGTGGACATGAGGTAGGACAATACTATGGTCAACCGATGAGATTACAAGCCCCATTGCTCAGGTAAAATTGATTAAATCCGGTGCCAAATGAGGAAGAGTCACATAGCAAGCAGGCATGAATATGGGGCGGAGCAGGGTCTCTTCCTGTTGGGGGTTGGGCTATTGACTCATTTGGGCTCTTTCAAGGTCATTGATACTTATTTAGAGTATCCATCACTGATGCCCAGCCCTAGAGAAGTATGTAACTATATTTGTTTCCTCTTTTGTCTTGAGGGGTGGCCCATATGGGAGTGTCTGTCTCTTCCAAAGTTTCAAAGTCACCTTGTCTTCCATATTGTCTCCTTGAGGCCCTGCCTGACTGCCTATGACATATCGGTCTTTACAAGCCAGTTGGCTGTCAAGGTAATGCTCCACATTCTAGATTCCACTGAAGGTGAGATTGAGAATATGAGTTAGGTTTTGAATATTATTTGAAAACTCCTGAGATAGAGAAGGCAGAAGTCCCCCTGTTGCTTTGGGCATTATTTCTGGCAGACATGTGGCATTCTTGTAGGGTGTTTTCTTTCTAAAGCAGTATTCTAACACTGGCTTCTAGACTAATGGCTAGTGTCAGTTTCTATAAGGGGTCAGAGAGTGTATATTGTAGGTTTCTCAGAATGAGAGGTCACATACAACTGTCACAACTATTCAGTTCTCTCATCAAGAGAAAAAAAGCCACAGACTGTGTATGTGGAAGGTGTCTGTGTACGACCTGGATTGGGCCTGGGGAAAATAATTTGTCAGCCTCACTCCTGCAGCTAAGCTTTGCAGGGGGAGGTAGAAGCAGCTTTGGTGGCTCAACTTTGTATCGTATTCTGTTAACCAACTCCATGAGTGGAAATGCTGGCATTTTAGTCTCTACAGCTCAGGTTTCTTAGGGTCAGATTCTCAGATGTGGCTTCTTTCCTTGCTTCTCTTCCTAATTGTGGTAAAGATGGTAATTCCCTTGCAAGTCAGCTCATTGGACTCACTCCTGAAGAGACCTGGGCTCAAGGTTGTTTCTCCAATCTTTCAATGATTTCTGTAAGCACCACCTTCCCTCCATTAAACCACTATGTGCTCAAGGTTTCTATCTCCTGTAACTGAAAACTGATGATCCTAGCAAATGTCTGTACATCATTCAGGGACCCCAGGTGCAAACTGGAAACAGAGAAGCACAGCGAAGTAATAGCAGAGTGCATTCTGGGATATCTAGTTATCTCAGGAAATTCTTTTCTTCCCTTTCAATAGAAAGCAGAAATTACATTGAGAAAATGCATGTTGGTTGGAAATCTTGTCCTAGGAGGACATATGATCTGATTTTAACTTAATAAAATCATGTAGGATTATGGTATCACAAATTGAGAACAATAGGTTTTCCTTTCGAGGCTAGATGTAAAGCTTCACATACCCACTAGATAGGAACCCAGGAGATACTGCACTTTGTCATCTGGCATCTGCTAGGCCTCATTTGATGGCTTCATGTTCCAAATTAGATTAAAGAAAATACTTCACAGATACATGCAAGTGCTAATTACTGAGACAAAGGTATAGTCTGGCATTTTCTTTTAAACTTTCTTTTTGGCAGAACCAGGGATTGAACTCAGGCCCTTGTGCTTGCCAGGGAAGTGCTTATTCCACTGAGCCATCTCCTCAGCCCTTTTCCTTTAGACTTAAAGAGCATTAGAAGTTGTTGGAAGATATCTGACTGAAGAAAAGAACTAATAGTAAAACAGGTGAGAAGTGAAGGCAGAGCAGGATAGGACAGTAAGAAAAATATGTGCAGAATATTAAAAGTAATCCCATATAAAAGAATTAGTGTTGGAGATGAACATAATAAGCTTGCAAAATATCAAGTCAGTGCTTAGCTATGCGACTAAGAAGCTATGCAAATGTGAAGATCGCAGGCAAGCTCTCACACAGGAGTCTGTCTTCTTGTGTGTGTGTTTGCACACCAGACTGAACTAAGATCCTGGTTGATGCTGGCCAACTCCACCACTACTACAATACCTAGTCTTGACTTCATCTTTCATTCTCTTCATAACATCTTAAGGACAGATGTTCTTAATTCAATGAAATATAATTTGTCTAACTTTCTCATTTTCTTGGATAATTTTTGTTTTGATTTGGAATCTTACGAAAAGAAGAAAAAAGAATAGGGCGCCAGCCAAATAGCTCAGCAGATTAAAGCAAACAGGGGGGTTTGGTCCCTGGGCTGCGGGTTTGATCCTTGGGCCTGACGTGCCGGTCCTACCCCTGGGGCAATTGAGACTGGGCATGGTGGCATGTGCCTGTAATCCCAGCACTTGGGAGGCTGTAACAGGAGAATCACTACAAGTCTGATCTAGTAGTGAGACCCTGAACACCCTGTAGACCTTTCCCTAAAATACAGAAGAAAAGAAATCTTTGCATATTTTCAGTCACGAAATGATAGACTATGTTTCATTCTGAACATTCATGCTTCACATTTAGATCTGTGAATTATACATACACCATAACATGGAAGTCAAAATTTTTTTTCATATGCATATGATACTATTCAATGAAAAAACTATTTCTTTACTGATTATCAGTGGTAACTTTATTATAAATTTGATTTTATATGTCTCCTTTGGATTTTCTATTTCATTTCACTGATCTATTTACTATTCTTTATCACACTGACATCATTATTACAGCTGTATATTAAGATAGTATATCTGAAACCATAAGACCTCCACCTATAGTTTATAAAAACGTCTTGTTTTTCCTTTATCTTCTTTTCCACTTCCATGTAAATTTTAGAATCATCTTGTCAACTTACATACACACACTTACATAATATACTGAGAACTTAAAAGCAATAGCGCTAAGCCTATACATCTTTTTTTTTTTTTTTTTTTTGTCTTTTTGAGACAGGGTCTCACAATGCAGTTCAGGCTGGCCTAAGCTCACTTTGTAGCTCAGGCTGGTCTCGAACTCACAACAATCCTCCTACCTCAGCCTCCCGAGTGCTGGGATTACAGGCATGCGCCACCACGCCCGGCTTGCCTATACATCTATTTAGGGAGAGCTGACAGTATGTTTGCCGGGAAGAGGTCCACAGCAGGCTTCCTGGTAAGCTTTCAATAGGAGGCTGCAGAGAAGCAGAACTTTACAGAGATATCAAGAACATCCCTGAAAACCCATCTTAAAGCATAAGGTTAGCATGTCACATGACATGACTCTTTTCTGAATCTGTCTTACTATTTGTACATAGACCTTGCAGTTCCCTTTGACAAGTATCACACCACTGGGATGGGGTAGGATGGGAAGTAATGCCTCCATAGGAAGGTGCAGTGAGTTCTTACACAAGCCACACAATCTACCAGACTAAAAAAATATATATATCAAAATCTTTACCTCCACTATCATAAAGCATGTGATCATCTACAAAAGTTAAAGGCTAGGAAAAGCTTTAGAGAGTTAACAGAAATTAAGAAGAAATTTCAGAGGCTGGGGAGATAGCTTGCCTGTCTGGCAAGCACAAAGACGCAGGTTCAATCCCTGGTACCACATGTCATATGGGCCTGGAGTCTTGGGAGCTCTGTACAGGCTACTGAGACTGGGCGTGGTGACGCCTGCCTGTAATCCCAGGGGAGGCCGAGGCAGCTGCATCACTACGAGTCTGAGCTGCTTTGCAAGACCTTATACCAAATAAATAAATAGTAAAATATTTTTTTGAAAAGGAAGAAATTTCACTTTTATAGAGGCTTCAGGCCACATTTAGAAAGGTTGAACTTGATTTATGTGAACTAGCTTTCCAAGAAGAAAAACAAATTAAGAATGAAGAGAAAAAACATGCACGAGTATACTAACAGTTTTAAATTTTTGTTAGTATATGCTTGCAATACATGATGCATACATTCATTGTAGGCAACTGGGACATGTCTGTACCTTTTCAAAATATAGTAAAAATACTGAAACCAGTAATACCAACCATTAAATGAGTTATGCTTTATTATTTATTTATTTCGTTAGTTTTTTTTTTTGTTTGTTTGTTTGTTTGTTTTTGTTTTTTTGAGATAGGGTCTTGTTATGTAGTTCAGGATGGCCTTGAGCTCACTTTGTAGCCCAGGCTGGTCTCAAACTTGCATCGGTCCTCCTGCATCAGCCTCCCAAGTGCAGGAATCATAGGTATGCCCCACCATGCCCCATTTCAGGGGCTGGCTCAGTGCTGAATTAAACCCAGGTCCTTGTGCTTCCCAGGCAGGTGCTTAGATGACCAAGCTATTTCCCTGGCCCTGGCTCATTTTATTTTTATTCTCTTGTGAGATTTAGTTGTCAGATGTAGCTTATGGATACAAGCCAGATATCTTAAACATTACCTACTTGTAATGAATTTAGGAAGACTTACGTAGCTGCCTTGCAGTGTATTTTACGTGGCCATTGGACGCTAGAGCCGAAAGAAGCTTTGACTACCGGGAGGTGCCGTGTGTTAGAGAAATACTTCTGAGCTGCAGATGCTCAGCTTGGTCACTCTTCATGTGAAAACTACAACTGTTTTTTGAAGTTCTGGGTATTGAACACAAGTGCACTCTACCACAGAGCTATATCCACAACCCTTTCTTTAATTTTGGAACAGACTGGCATTGAACTTGTAACCCTCCTGCCTCTGCCTCTTGAGGAACTGAAAATAGAGGTACATGCTGCTATGCCCAGAGAAAACAACTTTTTTTTATTTTTAATTTATGTGGTTAAAGTGGCTCACAGAAGAGAACTACTAATGCAAGACACTCTTTAAAACTATTGAGTTTTCCTAGCTGGAAACATATCCTAGGCTCTTGAAAATCAAAGGCAGTAACTAATAAACATACATAATATAACTGTGAAAATGGGAGCTCACTGCCTCTTTCCCCTCAAAAAAACCTAAACACTCCAGATAACTATTGATTTATGGGCAAGGATTAGCAGCAAATGCTTACACAGAGCTCTCCCCTTTAACTACAGGGTTATAAGTATACATTTCTGCTATAGTTGCTGGAATCCCCACGTGGCATTAATGCAAGCTACTTCAGTACAATTTACGACATAAACAAGGTCAAACAAAGGTCACTTGCTCTTCCCCAAGATGAAGTCAAATTAAAATATCCATTTTGTAATGACCCAGTTTGTAAACAAAAAGTCCTAACCACTGAAGGAATGATTAGTAGGTGATACAATCTGTTTTAAATATAGGACTAGAAAAATAATTAAGCTTTCATTAATACCCTGCTCAAAAATAAAATAATTCTTTATTGGTGATGTTTTTTTCATCTTAGCTATAATGACCATTCTGGATTGGAAACACTGGTGTTGAAACAGTCAAGTTGGAGACTGTTACTTTCAAATGTTTTTGGCTTGGGTATCCATGTAATTTATTCTATGAGTGTATCTAGCTGGGTAGTCAGCTAGCTAGCAATCAGGAATCCCAAATCCCACAAGATGTTTGCCGCCCTGCAAATGATGTAGGAAGCAAGGCAGCCCTAGATTGCTGCCCCCTCCTCCTTCTGCACACTTCTCTCCTCCTGCCACACCAGGGAAGGTCTCTGTGTTGCCACTGTCACAAGACACTGCTTTCTGAGGAATGCTTTGATTGCTAACATCTGTGGTCCCTGTTTCCCACTGACACTTTTCTATTGCAGTTTCTAGCCCTGTCTAGGGGGTCAAGAGACTGACTTCAGTGATGTGCCTTTATGCACTGCTTGCTGTCATCTGTTTTGTTATCTCCTTCTTTTATTATGTATCATCCTCCTCCTCCTCCTCATCATTTGTGCTACTGAGAATTGAAGCAAGAACCTTTGCACTGATTGACACCCCCAGCATTTCTTTTGTTTTGTATTTTTAATTTTAGACAGTCTTGGGGCCAGCCAGATAGGTCAGCTGACTAAAGGGCCTGCTTAGGCAGAGTGCAGAGGCTGCGGTTTGATCCCCAGCATGCCACGTGGGCCCCTCCCTTGGAGTGTGCTGAGATGGCAATGAGACTGGGCATGCTGGTGAGTGCCGGTAATCCCAGCGCTTGGAAGGCTGAAAACACGAGAATCACTACAAGTCCAATCTACGTAGTGAAACCCTATAGATTCTGTACTAAATACATTCAAAAAAAATTAGACAGTCTGCTATTTATTGCCCAGGCTGGGTATAAACTCTCAGTCCTCCTGCTTCAGTCTCCTGGAGTGCTGGAATTACAGGTGTGGGTTACTATACCTGATCTCTTCTTTTATTTTCCATGGCTTGCTGGCTCAATAGATACACAGAACCCGTTTTGGCCTTTGTATCAGTACAGGAAGTTTACACAGAGATATGTTATTAGAATCTCATCAAGTTAATTCCAATCTACTACTTATAGTGCAACCTATGCTAAGAATAAAGTCGCTAAGGCATATTTATGGTTATGGGGAGCCAAGGGGTCCTAAGTCCAGCCATGGTGATGGCTAATGGTGATGGCTATCTAGAACAAAGGCTTTGATCCAGGGCCAAGCCCAGTTTTATTGAGTCATGAAGGAGGAGTGGCTTGAGGATGAATGACTGAGAATTGCAGGAAGTAGTGAGTACTGGGAGCTGGGATAGGTATGAAGCCTGAAATTACCTCGGTGACATGCAAAGAGAAGGATATGCAGAAAAAGTACTTTGCACTTTACTATTGAGATAATATCTAATGTTTTGGGGTCTGTTGCTTCAGCTCTGATGTGTAATCTTTCAAGCCCCAGGAAATCACAGCCTCAAGGCTCGATCCCAGCTGACAGCATGGAACACTGGCTCTTCGTCCTGTCTTTACCAGCTCATATATATATATATTTTAATTTCTTCATGTTTTCTTACTTAAACATCTCATGAAATGAAATCACAACAGTTTGGTTTTCAGAATCCTTATATCTACTAACATTTATCTTTACATGCTGGCGAAGAAATACTCTACCATTTGCTATTAACTATTTTCATACTAATTTATCTCAGAATGCTTCTAAAATGACTGAAATTTGCTTATTTTTCTATGCAAGATGTATATTTTTATACATTCAAACACATTGTATAAATACCTACACTGGAATTAATTTAACACATTAAATAGATATTAAATGTAACAACAAACTATACAGAGTGACTTATAAATGTAGTTACATTAACCAAGTCTACTCTTACGACACATTGTAGTAGAAAATCTTTATCTAATAAGTACTTAAACTTTGATTTAATAAACTATACTGTCCACACATATATCTAAACTATGTCTTCTTACATTATGTATGGAGACATACTGCCAAAAAGTTACATTTTCTATAAGGTATTCCATTCCTGCTCCTTATAAGATGAATTTATGTTGCTTTGAGCTTTTGTTTCAGGTCACTGAATCAAATACATCAAATTTAATTGAGGTAAACTATTCACTTACTTCAAGTTTTTTGATTTATGGGACATCCAGGGCTGATTTTCTCTATTTCACACCTATCTAAAGTCATGTGATTTTCAAACCAATTTCATTTGTAGAAAAAACATTATATTTTTATCTTCATTATCATTAAAAAATCTCCACTTACCACCTACCCAACAGCCTCTTCTGCTGTCTCAGTGCTCGTCACAACACTTACTAAGGGCAACACCATTCTTTTTATGAGTCTATCATCAATCTATGATAGATATGTTCATGGTCTATCTCTACTACTTCACTACTAAAACGAAACCTCCGATTATTAGGGTTTTATTGTACATTCTGTTAAGCCTAATATTAGAGTAGCACCTGGTACTTCCTAGAAATTTGTAATTATTTATTATTTGCCTTTTATTATTTACTTATTAAACACATATTAAAGAGCAGCAGGTGTGGACTATCAAGGAAACAGCTGTGTTGCCTTCAAAGACTCCCACCAGCACCTCAGCTAGACCAATATGTGCTGCTTAAGGCCAACTGAAGGGATAAGGGAAAGTCCTAGCCAGCTCTGTGCCTATTAAGACATGGAAACAGGGTCAGGCTCAGCCAAAATGGGGACAGCTGCTCTTCCGTAGGGAGAGTTGCCCAGGTGGTCCTCCACAAACAGGAAGCCTTTGATGGACCACTTGAAAGTTTGGAAAGGGCCAACACGGTGACAGTGGGGGGGTGTGATGCCATCCTGGTACTTGAACTCCACCCACCTCCACATGGAGTCAGGATGGGAGCAGAAAGTAGCTCGTAGTTTGTCAGGTCAAGGGATCAGACAGTGGTTTGTAACAATAGTTAGCAAATCCTGACAGATGTGGTGCCTTATGTTTTGGATCATTTCTCTTTTCCTGCTCAACTTTTAGAATAGGCATTGGGAAACCAGGAACTGTTGGCCTGATCTAGCCAGAGCCTATTTTTGCATAGATTGCATTCTAAAATTTTTTGCTTTAAAAAAATTAAGTTTATTTAAAGAGCAAGAAGAAGAGGAAGAGAAGGAAAAAGAGGAAGGAGAGGTAACAGTGTGACACATGGCATGAAAACTGAAAATATTTACCGCTTGGTCTTGCAAGCACAGGTTTCCGACCCCATCCTAAGAATATTAACACAATTTCCACAATTGGCAAAGGCTTGGTGTGCCAGGACTGTCCAGTGTGAGGTTACCAGTGTCTACTTGTGCTGAAGAGTGGGAATCTCTAGCTTACTAGGACTTGCAGCATCCAGGGGCTAGACTAGGGTAGAGCTCTCTGAGGTGCTGGTTTGGGGTGGACTGGGCATCCCAGCTCAGTCCTGAGCCTCATTCTACCCCAGGACTCCCCAGACAACTTTCTTTGCTCCATCTCCCAGGTTTCCTTTCTGTGGGTCCTTTCCTCTGCTGAAAAAAACAGCCTCAAAATTTTAGGATGAAAATAGTCCCTGTTATCCTTCTCATTATTTCCATGTTCTAATGTATGTCCATGGAATTCCCTAATCTTCTCCATCAGAGTAAAAATTACTACCACACAATTTTTCATGGTCCTAAGTGCACAAATGGACACAGCTACCCCCTGTGCAAGCCAGGAAGAATTACCTAAGTGTGTGTGTGTGTTTATACTGTGTTGAGGATGTTGTCTACACTAGCCAGCAATTGGATAAAAACTGTTGTGTCTACACTTAACCATCTAATGAAGCTAGTTAAAGTTTTGAGTGATCAGCAAAGATATCTGTGCCCGGCACTGCATTTTAGAACTTGGAGTTTCTTTCTTCTGAAGTTACAACTCGATTATGAGTCAGTTAAATATACTTAAGAATATTCTGGAAGGGAAAAAAATGGAACCAGCAACACAGATCATGGCTTCCATAGGCTAAGGAGCAATTGTATACCCAACAGAGGTTGAAAGCCACAGTGTCAAATATTTTTAGGTGTAGGTATGATTTTTTAATGGAAATATCTAAACCCAACTATTTTACTAGACATTATTAATCCTGGGATCTGAAATATCAAAGCAAAAAGGATAATTTGCAGTCAAAGAAGAAACCTTAAAATCTGTTGGAATTGAAACTAATGGTTGACTTTAAACTAAATTACAGTTTCATTGGAATAATTTAAAGGCAATTTAAAAATAAACAAAAATAGCTCATAGCCAAAGTATAATTCAGGACTCCTTGGCACCTGCTGACCATACATTTATTCAGTCCCATAATTTTTTTTTTTTTTGGAAAAAAAGATGATGTTCAGTCATCCCTAAAGGATTACACAACTTTTAATGAAGTTATGTTGATAAAGTTTCCAAAGGGAATTAAACTCTAACTTCTGAATTTCGGAGAATGCATAAAGCAGGTCAAGTGTTATTCTGCTTTGTTGACATATTGGGATTATATATTGGACTAGAATAAGTCATTATTTCCTTCTACAGAATAACATCGCCACTGCCCGTGATGGCCAACCCGTGCTCCAGGTCCCAGAGATCTGCTGCTGCTCCAGGAGACTTCATGCGTGGAGCATACAGATTTGACAGCTCCCGTGCCAAGCTGCCTCCTCGACTTCCAGGGAATTAGCACTGACAGGGTCCCTGAAGTCTGTCCCTCCTGCCAACAGCTTCGTATCCATGCTACTTCCTGGATGGGTGGACTAGATAAACAAATCTACACTATGTGGGTATCAAAAACTAGTATTTTTCTATGCCTTCACAAATTTAATACTTTTGTCTTTTAGGTAAGATTTGCCTTCTCAGGGAAGAGAATGGGAAGTATTTTGTAAAACCCTGTAGTTAATCTTACTATTTTAAGGTAATTGAATAGAATGCTTGAGGATAACAAAAATTGGCATGAATTTCAGTATGTAAGTCATTGATTTAAAGCTGAAGCAATAGGGCGTATAATGTCTTTCTGTGCTCTTGGGGCTAACAGTAGCATCTCCTAGTGGGTTTATACCCCGATCTGGTTATTGTACACTGTATACACGTATTTAAATGTCACACACAGAACTCACAAACGAGTATGTCTATTATGGATCAGTTAAAAAAAAGTATAAATTAAAAGAGTTGGGATGTACAGAGTGGGTTTAAAAAATTGCTCTTTTCTGAAACAAACAAAAAAAAAGAATTGACTGAAGATATCTGTATACATAGTTTCATTGTTCCAAGAATGAATGATTAATTTAAATTTCAGTTCAGGGAAGAACTAAGGATGAACCTGACATCAGGCAGTACACCCTGTACACGGCTAATGTTTCTTATACTTGTTTAGAACCTAAAGCTGGCCATATGGCTTCCACAGGAGAGCAGTTTGCTGAAATGAAGAGCTCTGGACACTTGGAGTGCCTGGGGCTGCTAGTTTACAGATAATTCTAGTCTGTGTACTACAAAAAGAGCAGAATAACATGTCTCCTGGTGTTTTATTCCCTTGTCTCAATAATTCCTTCTTCTCAATTAAAGCATCAGCCTCTTGAATGGAGACTTCTAAGGAGAATCCAGCCGTTGTGCAAGACCTCATTTTGAAATTTTGCAGATAGGGATCTTACCTTCCCTAGTGCAGATTCTGATTTGCTTTTGAGGAAAAATTTCCTAAAACAGGTTAATTTTTCCCCCTGAAAAATAGTTGCTTACACATGTCAAAAGGATAGTATCTTTTCTTGTAAAATTTTTTATTGTATATGTTTATTGTAAAGTGATATAAAAATCCATTTATAATATTTGATGCTACACTTTATTTTCTCTCTCATTACTTTATAAATTACTTGTATGGTTGATGTTTACTTATAAAACAAGTAAAGATCTTTTTGTATACCTGAATATTATTATGACTGACTTGAAAATATGCCTATAAAATGACTCATTATAGAAAAATCATTAAAAGGTTAACCTGGACAAATGTTAACTTAGATGTACTCTATACTTTCACATTTATTTCTTGAATTTTTCTGTAAATCAGAAGTGTATCTGTTTTGGAGAATGGCTGTGAAACTACAAAGTTGTATTTTATTCACGTCCAGAAGCAGACAAAAAGTAAGTAGGATTTTTCTCTCCACATCTTTGGAGTAAAACAAACTGTAAATAATACATAAGAACATTATAAAATATTTGATTAATGTGGAGACATTCCAGAATCCTGAATAAAATTATGTGAACCAAGTTTAGTACAGACTTTTGGAAGATTTTCAGTGAAAAGAACTTGACAATGTAGACAGGAAATCAATGGCACAGACCATTAATCTCCCTGCTGTGAGAGGTAACAGCACAGCCGCGGGATGGTTCTGGCACGACAGAAGGCCAGGCTGAAATGAAAGCTGGCCTGGCTATCACGAATTCAAGAACTTTTGTCTCCAGAAAAACAGCATGGATATGGACAGGAAGCAGAAGCTGAATTTATTTTTTCTGTGGCTATTAAAGGTAGAGGTTTTGTTCCATATAGGAGATATTTTGAGATAACTCAGATCTTACATTTATAAAACAATATGCAAAGATATAAGGATGAAATCTATAAACTTGGGTTCCTGTAAGAGTAAATGCTTGATATATTATGGGAAATCCATTTTCTCTTAACCTTCTAACTCCAGAATGACATGCCTGGAGCCGGTAATATAGCTCAAGCAGCACAGCGCCTGCCTGGCAAGCACAAGGATGTGAATTCGATCCCTCAGACCAAAACCGAAACAAAACAAAACAAACAACAACAACAAAAAGAAAGAAAAACACTCAAACTAACATTCACACAAGCTATACTATATGCTTCAAGAGAAAAATAAGACAAATGTGATAATCAAAAAGCAAAACAAGAGTTATATTTAAAATAATGGATTCTTTGAAAAACAGCAGTTCTCTGCTTCTCATCAGTACATAAGTTCAGACCATTTTCACACTTCCTGCTGAAGGTGGAAAACAAGAAATGTAAATAAAATGTTCCTGGGTATGCAGTAGAAATAACTCTTGGTTCTAAGATCTAGTGCCTAGAAAACAATTAGCAGACAGCATCATCTTGGGAACATCAGCATTCTGCCTTATGTTGCATTTCTTGTACTCGGTTGTGCTCTGTGGTAGGCTCCAGAAAAAAGTTCCAGGAAAACGTTCTTGTCTACATGAAGCCAGGTGCAGAGTCCTGCCCTGCTCCCAATGCCCAAGAAGTTAGGAAACCTTTGGTGAGGCCTGGCCATAATCTGTCCCTTTTGTTTCATGGTAAATGACCAGACTCACACAAGTCACACAGAAAGGAGTTCCTGCATGGAAGAGGAATTCTACCATGGGATAAGAAGCAAAAGCTGAAGAAAAATATTTAGGTATCTGACATAGGCAGTGACGTTAAATGTGTAAAAACAAGGGAATTTTCTGTATGTAAGGGTGCCAAGAGGGGTCAAAATACCAGTGGCGAGAATGCCACTGTAATACATGTCTTTCCTCAGAATATGTACAGGTAAGAAAACAATGGATCAAAATCAAATTAAAGTTAAAAGATGAATTCCCTCCCACCTTAAAACAAATCTTTTGAGTGGAAGTTGACATTTTTGTTTTCTTGATGTGAAGTATGCCATTATGGATCCTCAGGAGAGTTAGTGAAAATAAAAGTATACAATGACTTAAAGTAAAGTAAAACACAAAGTCTATCATTCCATTTACCTGTAGCCCAACTTTTAAGTTATAATTACAGATTATCTGTATAAATTTTCTGTAGAATCCATGAAAGTCTACACTGTCTTTGACTATTTTTTTTATTTTTAAGTTAAAAAAAAAACTCACTATTTATGTATTTGGTACAGGGTTTTGCTATGCAGCTTGGCTTCCTAGTGATCCTCCTGTTTTCAACCTCCCTGGCACTGGGATTACATGTGTGCTCCACTGCACGCCGCACAGCATGCAGTACTGGGGATAGAACCTGGGTCCTTGTGCTTGCCAGGCAGGTACTTAGATGACTGAGCTGTCTCTCCACCCCTATTTCTATTTTTAAATGATATCTTTTACTGTTAATTAGAGGATGTTTTCCTCTGTCAGTGTAGGAGGCAATGACATCTTTAGCAGAGAAGGAAGAGACAGAGTTTTGGATGCTGACAGATCACATTTGTTTTCTTTTGACCTACTGTTTCTATTTAATAAGGAAAGAAAAATGTGCTAGATACAGTATTAATTGTCCATGAGAGGACTGTGGAGGTCAAACCAAAGTTTTCTGAATAATGAGATACCACTGAAAACAAACATTTCTGACAAATAGTTACTGGCCATGAATTCTTAAACTTTATGAATCGCGAGGAACTGAACAGCCTTAAATTCTGCAGCTTCTTAATTCTTCCTCTCTTTGAGATTCAAACAAGAAAAAATTCAAATAAAGAGAGTTTTCATTTTCCTATTCTGCCTGCTTTACAAGAAAAGCTTTTTTATACCCAGATGTTTCTTGATTAACACTCAGGAATATTTTCTTCTTCCCCAGATAATTCATGCATAGGATTTAGCATTTTTCAATTCAAATGCTTTCTCTGAACTTCTAAGCAGAATATCGCAGGCTGGTCCGCCTTACTTCCCCAGGATACTGGAGTTCTCTGAAATGTGGAACATGCTCCTCCAATAATTACCTAAAGTATACTATTAAAAACAAACAAACAAACAATAAAGACTAATCTTTCTTCAAAGGCCTGAGAACACAAAAAGTTAGAACAGACTGGCAAGAGATACGCAGAAACTGCCCAGCTTCCCTCTTTTACAGGAAATGACGCAATGGATGTAGAATCCATAGGCCATTAAGCTCATCCACAGCTGGCCCTCACTCTCCTAAGCCCTAAATTTGCCACTCCATTGCAAGCATCTTTTTCCCTGCCATAGTCAGGACCTTACGCAGTATATTTACTATAACAATCTATGGGGAAAATCCTTTGTAGAACAGGGCTGGTTTTACATTTCATGTCTAAAATCTCCCTCAAATAATTTTCTCCGTATAGACCCGAATATCCATACATGCTTAACACGTGCAGTCTTTGTGAAAAGATAACGTTGTTCCTCCAACTGCAAAGCAATATGACAACTGTCTTTTTTTTTTTTTGTCTTTTTGAGACAAGGTCTCACTATGCAGTTCAGGCTGGCCTTAAGCTCACTTTGTAGCTCAGGCTGGTCTCGAACTCACAACAATCCTCCTGTCTCAGCCTCCCAGAGTGCTGGGATTACAGGCAT
>PVKA01029526.1:0-12938 GCA_004027165.1 Ctenomys sociabilis
TTTCTTTCTTTCTTTCTTTCTTTCTTTCTTTCTTTCTTTCTTTCTTTCTTTCTTTCTTTCTTTCTTTCTTTCTATTGCCCAAGCTGAATTCAAACTTGGAATCTTCCTGCCCAGAGTGTTGGGATTACAGGTTTGTGCCACTGTGGCCAGCAAGGACAGCGACTTATGTCATCCTTATCTATTGCTGTGTCTAGGAAATGACAACAGTAGCCAGCACCTAGCAGTAACTACTTGACAAACACTGAATGAGTGAATAAGTGAATGAACCAAGACAGTGCATTTTTCTAAAGTCAAAATGAATCAAAGATCTATATACTAAAACAAAAACATTATATCTACTGGAGGAGAAAGTAGGTAGTAATCTTGAAGACATAGGGGTATGTAGAGAGTTCATGAACAAAAGCCAAACTGCATGGGAAATACTTCAATGAATCAACAATAGGGTTCTCATTTTATTAAAATGTTTTTGCACATCAAATGAAATCAACAACATTGAAAAAAAAATCTGGAAATTGAAAAACTTTTAGTCAACTGTCCCTCAGATAAAGGACTTCTAGCTAAATATATATATAAAGAATTTTAAAAACCAGGCTCCTGGGCCCAGGAAGACAGCTCAGTGAATAAGCACTTGCCTGGCAAGTGCAGGGTCCTGAGTTCAATCCCCAGGACCGAAAAAAAAAAAAAAAAAAAAATCAGGTTCCCTTTGCTTTTTTTCATTGTCTAAAATGACAGCTTTAGCCGGGCATGGTGGCATATGCCTGTAATCCCAGCACTCGGGAGGCTGAGGCAGGAGGATTGTTGTGAGTTCGAGACCAGCCTGAGCTACAAAGTGAGCTTAAGGCCAGCCTGAACTGCATAGTGAGACCCTGTCTCAAAAAGACAAAAAAATAAAAATAAAAAATAAAAATAAAATGACAGCTTTTTCACTGAGTTATAACCATTTGCAAATAACAAAAATTTGATCAAATGTGCTTACAACCCTTTATGGCAAAGCTGTAAAATGAAAAACAAAAAAGAAAGAAATTGTCATCATAAAAAAAAAAAGATCAGGTTCCCACATTCAAAGACCCAACCCAGAAATGATCATCTGAGATGGATGCACACGTCTCAAATGAAGAAATACAAATGGCAAGTAAATAGATTTTAAAAATGTTCAACATCTGTGGTCTTTATATTTATTTTTTTGAGACAGGGTCTCACCATGCAGTTCAGGCTGGCCTTCAGCTCACTTTGTAGCTCAGGCTGGTCTCGAACTCACAACAATCCTCCTGCCTCAACCTCCCTAGTGCTGGGATTACAGGCCTGCGCCACCACGCCTGGCTTTTTAATTCATGTTTATTTTATTTGTGGAAAAACGACTCATAGAATGGGGTGTGATGGCACACACCTGTAACCTTAGCACTTGGGAAGCTGAAGCAGGAGAATCCTTACAAGCTTGAGGTCAGCCTGGGCTACACAGTGAGCTCAAGGCCAGCCGGAACTGCATATCAAGACCCTGTCTCAGAACATAAAAACAAACTAACAGAAAGTTATGATATCTCTACCAAAGCGTAACTCTGTGATGGTGGACTTCGAGATACTGAAAACAGGTAGTTGGGGAGACTATTTGGAAACGGGAACCCTTGGTGGAATAATATATGTATTTGGCACAGGTCCTGGGGGTGAGGCTGGCATGGCTTGTGGTGCGAGGGATTGAACCTTGGTACTGGTTTCCAAAATCTCAATGCCTAATTTATCTTCATCCTGTACTTGCCTAAGCAGATGCTTAGTCCACTGAGCTACCTCACCGGCTCTTGGTGGAAATTCTTAAATCACATCTTGACCTATGCTGTCTTAGGGTCAGACTTAACCTGGAGAATAGGCTTCAGTCATGGCCAGGCCAGGTAGCCCTCAAAGAAGCTCTCCTAGCGAATGAGAGATCTTGTACCTAGTGTGTTGTGGTTTTTTTTTTGTTGTTGTTGTTGTTGTTTGTTTGTTTGTTTTGAGACACGGTCTCTGCGTTTTCCTGGCTGACGTCAAACTCCTGGAATCAAGCACCATCCCCCTGCCAGCCTCCCACGTAGCTGGGACTAGTACAAGTAGCACAGTTGGAGCTGGGAGCACCCCCTCCCTTTGTCTGCATCTGGGCATTCTTCCCGGGGCCAGTCCTCCTTCCATTGTCCTAAGAGAAGCAGAAATAGTAACGAAGACCCAGGCAACTGAACCTGACTAAATGTTCATACATAGCAACCATGTGTCATGCGCTTAACTGAAAGGGTGGATTCTGCGTGAGTTGTGGTACTAAGGTACCCCTGGGAGGACCTAGCACCCACTCAGTGATTTCATCTCTCTAATCGGGAGAACCTCTGTGTGTGTGTGTGTGTGTGTGTGTGTGTGTGTGTGTGTGTGTGTATCTTCCAAAATCTGAACGCCTAATTTATCTTCATCCTTCAGAATCCCTTGCCCCAAGCACCACTCTTCTCGTTCGTGCCACCTTTTCTGGCCTGGATCTGTCCTGAGCACCCCCTCCCTGTTAATTCCAATAAATGCTGCCTTTTCTTTTGCCGTGGGGCACACTCAGGCTGTCTGTGGCCCGCCGGCCACAAGGATCTGGACTCCTCTGGGAAGCGTCACGCAGCTATGAAGATGGCAGGTGCCACTGTGCCTGGCTCCCAAACGTTTTGAAGATTGTGCCACTCTCATCTGTCTCCAGGAGTCTCGCGGTCTCCATGACAACATGCCACTGCCGCCTGGAACTCAGAGAGGGCTGAGGGCTTTGAGATTTTCCCATCAGCCCCAGGGAACTTCTTCCCCTTCACAGAGAAGAAAGGCTGAGACACCATGCTGGCCACCCAGACCTCTAGATGCCATCGGCTCTGTCTGTCTGGTTCTTCTTTCTTTTTTTGCTACTGAGGATAGAACCTCTAGAACCTTTGCACTGGGCCACATCCCTAAGCCCCTCCTTTTTTATTTTTAAAAACGGTCTTTTAGGAGCTGGGGAAATGGCTCAGTGGAATAAGTGCTTCCCTGGCAAGCACAAGGGCCTGAGTTCAATCCCTGGTTCCGCAAAAAAAAAAAAAAAAAAAGAAAAGAAAAAGAAAAAAAAGGTCTTTTAAATTGCCTAGGCTGGCTCCAATTCACAGTCCTCCTGCTCTAGTCTCCCAGAGCTCAGAGCTCTGCTCTTCTCTCCATCTGAGCTGGTCACTGAGCTTGGAAAGTCCTACTGGTAAAGGGTTTAAGATATAAAGTTTAAGGAAAGGAAGGTATTTCACTGGACATTTTATTGGAAAGAGGGAGGAAAAGAGGACATATATAAATCCCAAAATCAGAGTCAAGGGACTCCGGAATGGAGTCCCTTGGAACTGGGCCCTCTGTTCCCAGAAGCTTTTATTGTATGCCAGGGCCCCTCCCCCTACCTAGGATTTGTGACAATCTGATTGGCTCCCTGGGCAGTCAGAGAGAGAGATCCAGGGCCCAGGACCCTTAACTTGCCTACGCTTAGGCCTGTGCACATGCCCTGTGCACGTGTGCGCTGGCGCACAAATCCCTAACCAAGCTTCCTGTGGTTTGGGCCTCATCTTTCGAATTTATGGGTTTGTTAAAAAGATTGAATTAGAGATTAAGTCAAGAGGTTCGAGTGCTGATCTAGGCATCCGAGAATGGTACTGAATGTGCAAATATATGTGTGTAGGCATGTGTGTGTGTGTGTGTGTGTGTGTGTGTGTGTAACACGAGTATTTACTTGATGTATAAGTGGGTTTGCTGCTCTGGAGCTCCTGCCCCTTTTGCTCTCCCTTTACTGGAGCTGTGGAGGAGCAGCTATCTCTAGCTGCGGCCTGGGCTCTGTGCGTCAGCTCTCTCCCAGCTGCTCCTTCCAGCGAAGATTTAGCTTTGTCTAGTCCGGGTCGACCAAGCTCACGGAGGCCTTCATCCATTATTTCCCTGTCCATCTCCCCCTTTCCTACGCAGGGATTACAGAAATGTGCCACTGTCCTTGCATTTTGACTTTTTTTTTTTCTTTTCTTTCACCTCCTCCCTTTGTGTGTGTGTTTGTATGCATTTCCTATGTTTGTATAATTTTTTAAAAAAATCAGCCCACCTCATATGGAAATTGAATGCAGAGCATTTATACCAAACAACATTCCCTACCCTTCATATTTTTTAGATAAACTAGCTAAATGATCCTCCTGCTTCAGCCTCCCAAGTCACCACACCTGCCCTTGTTTTGATGTTTGACACGGTCAGGCTGGCCTTGAACTATGTAGCTCAGGTTTGTCTTGAACTGCAGCCATCCTCCTGTCTCAGCCTCCCAAGTACTAGCATCACAGGTGTACTCCACTACACCTGGCTCTGCCTTTCAATTCTAAGAAGCTTCCCAGAAACGCATGGTCAGCTTTATTAGGCTGTCTTTACCAGCTTATTTGGGGAGGTGTATTTTTTTTTGTTTTTGGTGCTGAGGACCGAACCCAGGATTTCCAGCATGCTAGGTGAGCTTTCTACTGCTGAGCCAAATCCCAAACCCCGCCAACTTATTTGAATATCCCTCTTTATTAGTAGTGACTTTTCTGTCCTGAGGACCAATGTTCTAAACAAAGGATCTACTTAACCAGACCCGACCTGAAACCAAAGAGGAAGCTCCATCTGCTGCTTACCAAAGTCTTGGGCATTGCTAGTGATTTTGGAAGCAGTTAAGTCTTAGTAACCCTCTTGGCAGGCGGCTCTTTGTACAGCACGTCCTTCCGTGCCATGTTGTAAGTACCCTCTTCCCATGTGAGGAGAGGACCCAGTGTAGGTAAAGGGTCTGCTTCTGATCCAGGCACTGCATTACTTTTGTTTTCTTCTGCAGTGCTGGGGAGGGAACCGAGGGCCACACACATCGCAAACTGCACAAAGTTGACTGCTGAGCTAAATGGCCAGCGCTTTAGTCTTCAGGAGAGAGGTGACTGTCCACCTTAGTTGATGAGGATGAGTCAGACTTAGAAAAGGCCTATTTGCCTCAGGCTCCAAGCTAGTAAAAGGCACTGGGTCCTCTCCTCAGAGTCCTCTGGACTCTGAAGTCCTCAGTCTAGTATAATCCTCTCAGGGGTAGGGGTGTGTGTGTGTGTGTGTGTGCGGATGGGTGTTTCCCTTTCTTGCTCTGTAATTTATAATCCTCTCAGGGGTGTGTTTTCCTTTCCTTGCTCTGTAATTTAGATTTCAAGCTGACCCTGAGCCAAGATGGCCTCAAACTCACAGCAGACTCTCCTGCCTCAGCCTCCCGAGTCCTGGGATTACAGATCTGCAACACCATACCTGGTCTTGGTGGTCTGCTCAGCACGCCTGGGGTCAGGGTTGGTGCAATGTGCTTAGTCTGCTAGGCTATCTCACCAGCCCAGTCATTTTTTTAAAAGATTCTCCATACTATTTTCCATTGCAGGTGTACAATTCCACATTCCTACCAATAGAGGTTGTGATTGCACTGTGTATATGTATCTATACATCTATCTATTCTATCTATCTATCTATCTCTTATCTATCTATCTATCTATCTATCTATCTATCTATCTATCTATCTATCTATCTATCTCTTTTAAATACCACCAGGCCAGGAGCCAACACCTTAGGGCAGTATCTGTCACAGGATGAACTCAATGTTAAGTTTTGGAACATGGACTGTTTTTGTAGTGTTGGGGAATCAAACCCAGGGCTGCTCATGTACAGACAAACACTACCACTGAGCTACATCCCTGTTTTACAAGACTCCTAACATTATAAGCTCTATAACTGCTTTAACAAAGCTCTGAATAAAATGCTGCATTAGTGCCAAGTGGAAATTTAAATTTTCAAGGCTTTCTTTAGCCTTTGCCTGAAGATTCCCCAGAAAACAGCATTCAACATTAAGTGAGGGAATAGCATATTCCAAGGGTCAAAGACTTGGTGATGTAAAAAGAAAAATGATTTTTAGTATTTCTGAAGGCAGGCAATCAAGCAAATGGTGAGATTGTCTAAAATATTTTTTGGTAGGACCAGGGATTGAACTCGGGCCCTTGCACTTGCTAGGTAAGCACTTATTCCACTGAGCCATCTCCCCAGCCCCTTGTCTAATATATTTTATCTTTGAAAAGGTGTCATTTCCTTAACTTGTGCTGTTTCATAGTGCAGATTTTAAGTAGGGAAGGCAATAATGATGCAACCCCAACCCCCGTGGCTGAGAGGCAGAGCCCACCTGAAACTGGGCTCCGGCATACCTCCCATTCCTGCACGGTCTACAAGGCCTCTCTAACCACCATCCTCAGGCTGGAGCGCAGGAAGGCCTAGGGAGAGAGCAAGACCCGTGCTTTCTGCAGGTCTGGGGATCGGCTTGCACCCGAGGATGCGGCTGCGGCTCCGGCTCCCTCTCCAGATGCTGCCAACCACGTGCCTCTCCCACTCATCTCAATCTTCCTGAACAAGCAGCACATTTGTTCTAGTTCCAATGGTTCCTCTTCCCACAAGTCTCTAATAAAAATAGTCTGTAAGGTTTAACCCAGAGTCCTGACCCAAAGCAATCCAACTAAATTGGAAACGGATACACTATGAAGGCAGGAACACTATATTTATTAGATCAATAATTCATTTTTAGCAATACAAGTACAGAATATATCACAATGCTGGGTACAAACATACTTAGTATGGTTTAATAGTTACAAATAATAGTGGCCACTACAAGTCAGTGAAAATGGTATGAAAGGTCATTTGACAAAATGAGCGGTCTTCAAAAATCTATTAATGACCTTAGATATTTCTATAGAAATTACTGTGGCACTAGGAGTGGGGATTTTCATGTAAAGAATGTTAGTGATTTGTTTTTATTTCATTAAGACCTTTTTATTTTGAGCCTATTAAACTAAAATCCCCTGTTGCTTAATAAAGTAGAAAAATAGTACTGACCTGGTAATATTTAATAAAATGTAGCATTCATTCACATCATAAAAGTAGAACTAAACTGCAAAGTTTTTAGTTACCATGGCAACATACCTTCCCATAAAAGGAATATACAGAAATGAGTCATGTTACACAAATGGTACCTGCAATGATTAGTGATCTGACACTGAACTGTGTACCACAAACCAAGATTTCTAGATATCTATATATAGCATATATATTTAATCTTAAATTTTACTTTTGAAAAACATGTGCACTTCAACAAACTCACTAAGGCCACTCATGCTAGATACCTAGGATTGCAAGTAAGGACAGTTATTATTTAATAAACCCTAAAGCACACTCTCTGTCTTTAGATCATCAACAGGGTAAAACTAGCTTTTTTTTTTGCCTAGAACATTCCTGAGATTTGTGGACTACTGCTAGTGTTCAAGCTGGAGATTAATCCAAATATCGTTTTTTAAAACAAATTCCTGATAACTTGAGGTGGAATATACACTCAATTCTTTTAAACAAAAAATAGAACTCTTCAAAAGATTAGTATTTGTAAGTATTTTTCCAGTAGTCATTTTTCTATACAGAAAAAGAAGCTTGGAAGCAGCAAGGGTAGGAATGCTGGGGAAAACAAAACAAGTTAGTGGCAGTCAGCAATTCCTGTTACTTAGCAGATCATTCTATCAATCTGAGTCTTGGCAAAATGTTTTAATCACATTTTAGGTATGTGTTTGCTGTTCAGCTTTCTACTTATACTACAAATAGCACCCAGTATGTGTGAGACTGCATCTTTTATTCTACTTTTGAGATTGGGGTTTTGCTATGTTGCCCAGGTTGGCCTTGAGCTTGTGGGCTCAAGTGACCCTCTCCTGCCTCAGCTGCCTGAGTGCCACAGACTATAGATATGTGCCACTGTGCTCAGTGTTTTATATTTAATTTTTTAAGATTGTGACCTCATCCTCAGGCTAGCAACAAAGGTCTTCACCACAAGGCAAGAATACCTGGATAAGGGTTACTACAAAGTAATAGTGAGTTCATTTTTAACCAAAGAAGAGAGTTGATGGGTAAGAAGGGTTCTAATCCTCGGGAAAAGTCAGCTTGGGGGTCCATAGGGATTATGCCATGAGAAACGCAACTGGCTCTACTACACAGAATCCAAGTGATTGGCCACCCACCAGGACATGAGCGAGACAGCTCCCTGATGCCCCCAATCTGAATAGCACCACAATTTAGGAAAAAGCCTGGGTAAAGAAAGTCAGGGCAGGATGAGACCAGAGGCCTGCATTTAGCACTGCATCACTAAACCTCCAGAGAATCTTTTTTAAGTTGGCCAGGGCATCCTAACACACAACCATTCAAATACATAAAAAAATCTGTACAAGCTACTAGTTTTTGTGAGGTAAATTTTATCCTTCGTTTTTTCTTTTTAAAGTCATAAATTTTATGGCATTCATCTCTTATTCCAAACATCCTCACTAAAGGAACGAATCCTGCATTTAAATTAGGGCATTATTTTTAATTAGAATCAGATATAATATCATGAGTCACAGCCTAACCATAAGACAGCAATCTTTTTCTTTTTTTTTTTTTTTAAGACAAACGTTTTGTTAGCTAAAGTGTAGGTATTACACCAAATTTATAGATATACAGGAATTACATTAAAGCAGTGGTGAAAGAAGAAATGTCAATAATGAGATTTGAAAATAAAAGAAACAACTGTATCACCCCTCGATCCTAGGCTTCTAAATATCCATTACTTTATTAGAATGTGTGAACTAAGCTGAGTTCAAACTGAGGGAGGGAGGATGAGGCCTTAAGTCATTTGCCTGATAGGAAATGGTGAATATGTACAAAACCAAAAGATAAAAAAATAAAAAACTTCATGTGGAAACATAAGTTTCAAAGTATTTATTAAAAAACAATTTAACATGACATTCCTATACCACAAACATACCACAGGACTCTAAATAACCAAAAAGGATACAAAAGCCTATCCTGAAAATATCTTTGGAGGTATTAAATATATAGACCCAGGAGGACAGAGCTGAGTAACTTGAAAGTGTTAGTCCCCAGTCACACATATTACTATTTGGTAAGTAATAAAAGGTGACGCTTGGCATTAGGCTGGAATTAACTGGGAGTGGAATAAGCTTCATAAACTGCAGGTGTATCAATTTATTATTTCCTGAATTTAACAACAACAAAAGATAATTCAATCTAAGGAATACACCCAGGTTTGAAAATCACAAGCCATCGTCCTGGGGTGTGGGCCAGCTTCATTTCTTTTGGTACAGCCCTCAGCAAATCGCCTCCTGGGGACCTAACACCACTAGCTCCTCACAAGACTGCAAACAGTAATTCCCAATAGCATTAAAGATGCAAAATTCAAAAAGTATTTAAAATTTGAAATCTCCCATTAATTCTTTACCTTGTGAGACAGACAGGTTAGAGTTCTTTCCCCCTTTCATCCCATGTTCATGTTCAAAGAAATCAAAATTCAACACACATCCACTCACCCACTGACTACTCCAAGCGTCAGCCAGGAGCAGGATCTCTAACAGCCAATCACAAGCCCCTGAAAATAGGGGAGAAACTCAGATTCTTAATGCTAGAGGCACCAGATGGGCCACTATCATAAGAATTGAGGTAACAGCAAAAGACCTTTTTGTTTCTTGGTTTGCTTCATGTCACAACTTCCCCAATTTGAACATTACCTCAACATTAAATAACCCACTGGCTTAAAGAAGAAAATCAAAACTAAATAAACCAACTAGTGAGACAGACCTATCATTAGGGCATCTTTCCATCTGATCCATGGGCTTCAAATATAATGACTCAATTTTACTATTATTAATTATAAAAATGAAGAATTTTTAAAGACTATTTTATTTTTGGGCCCTCATCTTCCATAATCCCCAAAACCATGTAGTGATCTGAAACCCCCATCCGGACATGAGCTATTTTATAACTCTAGCCAATATACCTATTAGTGGCATTTAATATTACAGTGACACTGAAAATGAGGGCAGTGGCTGTAGCAGATAAATTTACACACTTGCTTATGTCACTGCCGCCTGTGTACCATAACTAAAGATTTGCCACTGAAACTGCCACACTTCCCTAGCTTGGTATTATATGATTAAAATTCTTTGCTTATCATTTTTCATTATACATCTAAATGAAATCACTCTATTGATTAAGGTTTTTGAAGGGGCTAAAATAATTATCTAAAGCCTCTGGTCCAAATAACCACCTTCTACATTAGGCTGGTCCTTTTAAAAGTTTTTCCTGGTCCTGTAAACAAATGCTATTAGAGCATCTTGCACTGTTGTACCAAAAAAAGAAACAGATATTCTATGACTTACAGGTCAACACTGGTCCAGTTCAGACACTTCTGACAGCCCTTCCCTCATAATACAGCTCTGGAGTGGTTATATCCACTTCTCTGGGTAAGGTGGTCAAACACAAGTTAGGATGCCCCTCTTTTATTAGTACTTGTGTTAACTTTTCTATACTGCATATAAAGATTTTCCCCATATTTTTTTACAGTACAGTATTGAATACCTCCACATGGAAGAATGTTAAAAAGTTGTTAAAATCATCCTTACATAATAAGAATGCAACTCTTTTAAACTCTTAAATAGTTTTATTTAGGGGTTCTTTTTTTTCTTTCAGGCTTACTGCAAAATGAATTATTTTTTTTTTTAAAAAGAAAAGGAAAATAGAAAAAAAAAAAGATTCTCCTGTTGTTTGTTCTACTAGGTTGAAAATGTGGGCCAGACTACTTACACATGCGGTACATGCTGAATATAACTGAATATATGCTTATTCTACAGACACTCTGCAAGATAGGCAATACCCAAAATAGGGTCTTCAATGGACTGGACCAGTGTTTCAATGCAAATTCCAGCCCTCAAAAACAACATGGTTTTGATTTCACAGTATGAATTCCCTGGAATCTGGGAAAAGGTAATCGGTTAGCTGAGGTCATCCCTCAGCAGCTTGGTCCCTCGACACTCTGCGATATTAGGAAGGACTGCACCACTTCTTCAGTGGACTGGGGGCTGGTGTTGACGTCCTCGAGAGCGTCGGTCACTGAATACTGCCGATCCCGCAACCGGTTCCAGTTAGACAGAACATTGTGATATTCAAACACTTTCTCATAATTTCCAATGGAGTTGTAAAGTTTAATGAGGCCTCGGTAATCATATTCTAGTCCACTGTAGCCTTCACCAAAAAGCTTCTTCCCTGAAAGTGATCGAAAGGAAAAAAGAAAGTTCACATAGTGAAATTACAAACAGTTTGATTGATTGATTTTTGTTGCTGTTTTGATATGGTCTCACTACGTGGTTCAGGCTATGTTGAGCTTACTGTTTAGGCTGGCTTCAAACTCATGGTGATTTTTCTGCCTCAGCCTCCAATATTACAGGCATGCACCACCACCATACCTGACTACAAGCAGTATTTTTTAAATTTATTTTATTTTTTGAGACAGGGTCTTGCTATGCAGCTCAGGCTAGACTTGAGTTCACTTTGTAGCCCAGACTGGCCTCAAACTCATGACCATCCTGCTGCCTCAGCCTCCTGAGTACTGGGATTACAGGCACATGCCACTACACCCAACACAAGCAGTATTTTTTCAACACAAACAGAAGTTTAATTTTTTAAATAGGCTGGCCTGGTTTTATTCTTCACAAGAGAACAGATTCTTGTATTAGCACCTCTCAACCCACTCACACCCAGGAACTCTAAAACTTCAAATTTGGGCTTTATTAAAATAGAATTATAAAATTTCATGGTTTAAGACAAATTATGACTTTTTTTTTTTAAGATTCAGGCTGGCCTTGACATCTCTATGTAGCCCAGGCTGGTCATAAATTTTTGTTGTTTTGTTTTGTGTGTGTGTGTGTGTGTGTGCTGGTCATAAATTTTTGTTGTTTTGTTTTGTGTGTGTGTGTGTGTGTGTGTGTGTGTGTGGCCTGCTCAGTCAGCCCTGGGGCGGGGCTGGCATGGCATGTGGTGCTGGGGACTGAACTGCAGTTCTTAAGTGTTTGCCTAAGCTTGCCTAAGCAGGGGCTTTAGACTGCTGAGCTACCTTGCTGGCCCAAGAGGCTGGCTTTGAACTTGCTACATATCCCATGCTGGCCCCAAACTCACAGCAATCTTCCTGCCTCAGCTTCCCAAGTACTTTGATTATAGATGTGCACCACTATGCTGGGCTTCTGAATTGTGAATCTGAAAATAACAGTATTTCACATACTCAAAAACAATGAAGGCCAGAGAGATAGCTCAGCAGTAAAAGCACCTGCCTGGCAAGTGTAAGGACCTGGGTTTGATCCCTGGTACTACATGCATTGCTGGTCCTAGGTACCAAGTACTGGGATGGCACATGGTTATAATCCCAGTGCTGTAGAGGCTGAGCCAGGAGGAACACTATGAGTCTGAGCTGCATAGTGAGACCCTTCACCAAATAAATTAAAACAAAACAAAACAATGAATATTCAGACACAGGACACACCTGTAATCCCAGCATTGGGAGTCTGAGACAGGAGGATCATTGCAATTAGGCCAGCCTGAACTATATAGCTAGAACTTGTCTCAAAGAGAAAAAAGGTGGGGGGAGGAAAACATAATAACTAAATCTCTAATAACTTCTCCAGTAACACACTGAAGGAAGAGGAGGCAGGGAAATAATTTCAAATTGGTACTTCTAAACATGTTCTAAATACATGCAAGTTCCATGCTGAAGATTAATATTGGACTCTAAGTAGATCTGTTTTCATAGACATGTGTTAGCAGTTTTGAAATTATGCACTTTTAAGATTAACTATGTAAGTCAGCATATTATGGTTAATGGAAGACACCTACATATATATGGATACAAGATTTATACAAGAAAAGGAAAAGAATAAGCCTTCTGAAAAAATGGTCCTGGGTCAACTGTATATTCACATGGAATAAAGACGAAATGTGAGTCCTACCTTACACCATAAACAAAAATCAATTTTAGGACTGCAGACCTAAATGTGTATGGTTAAACAGTTTCCAAAAGATCAACTACT